>CAUYPK010080417.1:0-14271 GCA_963574355.1 Loris lydekkerianus
GTTAACATAGCCTTCCTGGCAATTTCACAGTTATTGTGTTAAGACATTTACATTCCACATTTACTAAGTTTCACACATACCATTGTAAGATGCACCACAAGTATTTTCTCACCAATCCTCCTTTCACATGAATGCTGTAACCCATTTACACTGTCTTCTTTCATGTGTAGTGAAAATATCTCTTTCTCCCTCTTATAAGGACACTTATGACTACATTAAGGGCCCACCACGATAATCTCATCTCAAGATTTTTAACTTAAATCACATCTGAAAACACTTTTCTTCATATACACTGACACAGATTTCTCGGATTAGAAACTGATATTTTCAGGTGACATTTTTTAACCCCCCACAGTTTACAGTCCTAAAAATAAGAATTTCACACTAAATTTTGTGAGATTATTGATTGCCTTTGTATCTGTTGATAGCACACATTAGATCCTACTGGTTAAAATAATATCAGAGAGTTAAATTTAATGATACATTTTAGACTTTGAAATGAAGTATATAAAATTTTACAATTCTAAGAAAATAATAGAAGTATGCATTTGAAAGTATCACTTTTACAAAGCTCAGAAATATAAAGAAAAAAAGAGAAAATTATAGTTCTAGGGGAAAACAAATGACACAATCAAAATGGGGTAATTGGGAGATTAATGAAAGGAGGAGTTTTGGGAAACCAACCATGGAGAGTGTAATAGGAAGATGGTGAAAATATACCAACCTCAGGTCTGAAAGTGGTGGAGGAAGGAGAGATTACCATGATGTAGAGAGAGATGAGGTTGTGACTTTATCTTCAGAAGGTGGAGCTATGGACTTTGTAGAGGAACACAGCTACTGCCAGGCTTAACCTGGAGGGAGGGAGCAGTTGCTTGACAGTGGCCAAATTAATGGGAAGCCAGGTGGCAAGGAAATTTATTGATGCTGTCCATATTGGTCATCCTCCTAGAGCAGGGTCAGCCTGGAGAAAGGTGGAAAATGATCTGAATCAAAAGAAAATATCTAGTACATGCTGCTAGAGAGTTATAAGGAAAACTACAATATCTTAAAAGAAGATAGAAAGAGTACTTCAAGAAGGCTGATGGATTCATTTTTCAAATGCTGCTGACAGGTCAGGTAAGATAAGGGCTAAGTGATGTTCATTGATTTTTAAGACAAGGAGATCTCAGTGCCCTAAGTCAGTTCTACCTGGATGCAGTGGTGAGTGATGAACCTGGACTGAACTAGTTGGAAGAATGAGGTAAGCCAGTGGAAACAGCAAGTGCAGACCAGGAAACTCTTTCAAGTTTCTTGGAATGGTGAAAGGGAAATAAGGCAATAGTGGGAGGCAAGATGGGGTTGAGTAAAAACATTTATTTTCTCCCAAATCAGGAAAATTCTTTACCAGGTGAGAGTGTTAATGAAAAAATATGTTTTTTCTCACATAAAGCTAAGAGGGATCAGTGAGAAAACCACGGAGAAGTGTCCTTCATTCTTACTCAGGAAAGATTGCTCTGATCAATTAGCCATGTCTGTTATGGACATGGGGTTGGGGGTACCTAGAGAGGAACAAATATGTGTAACTGATTCTAAGACAATCTCTTTATTTCATAAATAAAATTGTGGTCCATAGGTAGGGAAGCATTTGCTTGTCATTCAGGTAACTAGTAAGAAGCTCTTTTACTTTTAGTCCAGGGATCCTTAAAGTCAGGTCCTAATTCTAAAATTATGTCACTGATACCATTGGGGAAATGTGTAATGATTTTAGATGTTTTTACAGATTAACACTTTTATTTAAGTTAATAGAGTATGCACCAATTTTTATAATTACCATATACCATTGTCCCAGGATACTGGGTGTCCATTCATCACGCCAATATATAGTTTCTTTTATTAAGTGCTTTTAAGTAAAGGGGGTTGATTTAAGAAATATAAAAATAAGTAGGGTAAAGATACTACTTAGCTATGGCAGCAGTTGTGAAATTGTGAAGGTAGCACACGAGTGAATAACATTTGAGAAATACTGCATTATACTTGCATATTTGCAGTGTTAATTTTGTGTTCATTTATATAAGAAGAAGGCTCAAGGGTCCAAGTCTCCTGCCTATAATCTTAACCTTGAATTATCATCTTAAGCAGTTAAAAATTCAAACTATACCTGACAAATTAAAAAGAAAGACTAAAACAACAACTTTTCCCTGATTTTTGCTGCGTGGACAGGAGGATCATCTTAGGAATGGATTTTTATCACAAAATTAAAGAGGGATCCCCTGATTAATTAAATGGAAAGGCAAACTCATTTAAACTGGTGATGTTAGGAAGAGATTACTACAGTATTTTTCTTTAGCAAAAATAAAGTAAATGGATACAGCTACACAATCTGAGTTTTTACTACCTATACTACACTCCATTTGCTGAAAATTTTTCAATACTTACAGATTTATTCAGGGCTATTAAAAGTCTCAAAGCAACAAGGAAATGTCATAAATATTTGAACAGAGAGCTGGGTGTTTCAAATGCTGAATAAATCATTAGAATTAGAGCTAGTGTGCCAGCTGCGTTAATGCAACGTGAGTGCCCTTGGTCCTTTGTGCACTCTGATGACACTTGCCTTTTGCTAATCCAGTCATGGTATATCCTTCATAAGCTAGGAGAAGTTCTAGTTTTATTTCAAAAGTTGTTTACCATCCATAAAAGTAAGAACAAGGCGAAACATTTACGAGAACAGTAAATGAAGTTTTCCCCAGTAATCAGAGTTATATAATCATTACTAGTTCAGTAATCAGTCAGTTTCACATGGCAGGTGGAATGTTTTAGTCACCAGTAGGATAATAAACCCTTGTTTCTAAAAGCCCTTCTTCTAAGGGTCTCAGGGTATTAGATCCGGCTCTAAGCACTGAGGACCTGACCTTTTCCACAGCCAGCTTCATTTTTATTTCTCACATGCTAAATGAAATGCCCAGCTTCACACACTTCTGCATTGTCAAGATCTAGAATATGTCCTCTACTTTGGCCATTAACTTCCATCTATAATTAGGCTCAACCCAGCATTCTGTTTCTAGATGTTGCTAGAAACATAACCTAACATCTTAGATCATAAGTGGCCACTGAGATTTGTCTGACAATTATATTATTTATGGTTTGAGTTTCAAGCTCTCAGCTCTTTGATCCACCCCTAAAGATAGTGTATTAGTTTCCTAGGGTTCCTGTAACAAATTACCACATTTGGCACAACTGGGTGATAATAGGAGCATAACTCTAGGGAGATCTAAGGGAAGGAACTAATCATGTTCTAATGGTCTGAGCCAATTTGACATCCCTTAATGTCTTTCTCTCCACTCATGGGTCAGGATCTGTCCCAAATAATTTTGTAAAGTTTTTCACTCTACTTCTTAAAACAACAGAAATTTTAAGGATAGCTTAAAGTAACAGAAATGTATTCTTTTATAGTTCTGGCATCTAGAATTGTTGTGTTGACAAGGACATGTGTACCCTGATGGCTCCATGGGAGAAGCCTTCCCTGCCTTTGATACCTTCTAGTGCTTGTCAGAAATCCTTGGGTTTCCTTGGCTTGTAGATGTATTACTCCAATCTCCATCTCTATAGTCACGTGTAATTCTTCCTCTGTCTATGTCTATGTGTCTGTGTTCTCTCATCTTATAAGGGGACCAGTCATTGAATCAGGGCTACACTAATCCCGTGTTAAGTCATTTTAGCTAATTACATGTACAAAGACCCTATTTCCAAGTAAAAGTCATGTTCCAAGGTTCAAAATGGATGTGATTTTTGGGTGACACTACTCGACCCAGTATAGATGGATGGCATGATTTCCATTGCCTCTGCTTTCACTAAACTCTGGTTTTTCCAGCACTAGTAACCAGAGGAAAACAAAATCCTGGGTCTCTGTGCACTCTCTCAGATCTGACCCCTTTCCTTCCTGTTATTAACCAAAATGCAATAGTGTTGCCACTACCATGCTGATGTGTCATGTGACCTGCAAGATAACCTACATGTTCAACATAGGAGGATGGATCTGTTATACAACTTTAAACCCATGCTACAGCCAAATTTTAAGGGAGACTTTGGTCTCTTAACTTTTCAAAAGTTTTTGGCATATTAAAAAATGATAAATACCAAACAAGGCTAAGAAAATTGGCATGATACATTCCCCATGGCCACACTAAGAGATTCTGCTAGGAGCTCTGTAATTTCAGATTTTATCATCCAGCTTGGGAGCTGTCCTCTCAGTCACAACTATGTCCGATGAGCATTTCCTATTTTGTTCAGGTATGTTTGTCCATAGCCTAAACCATCATGTTGGTATATCAAATCACAAGAAGTCCAGCATGATGCATCTATAAGATGCTACAGCAGTCTGGAATCTGAGAGATAAAACTGTAAACAAGTGGAACAGTGTCCAAGGAATTCATTTAACTATGGAGTTAAATGAGCACAAATGGTGGGTCCTGGAACTGGAGATAAGTCAAATTAATAGGTAGGACAGATGAATAGTCAGCCGAGGGGCCTAGGCTGAGAGGTACAAAGCATCAGAGACTGAGGTATGAAGACAGAGCTGACAGGTGAAGGCATAGGGGTAAGAGACAGAGCCTGGAGAGAGTCCCCAGAGCTGCATTATTGGGCATAATGTACCTTGCCTCTACCACTGTGACTCAGTGCTTTATATCCTATATTGCTCAACCATAAACAGCCCATATAAGACAGTTATTATGATCACTGTGTTACATGATGCCAAAACTGAGGCTTGGAGAGGTGCAATGAAAAGCTTTTCAAAATTATTTTGGGACACAGCCTGACCCATGAGTGGACATGGAGATAGTAAAGGATTTTGAATTGGCTCAGACCATTAGAATATGATTAGTTCCTTTCCTTGGTTCTACCTAATGTTATGTTCCAATTGCTATCCAGTCATGCCAAATGGGTAATAACTGGCCATCACATAGCTGAAAAAAAAAAGCAAATAAATGACATATCAGTTAATTTTGTGCCTGAGAACAGAAATAGGCTGTCATTCTGAAGAATCTGGGTTTGGTCTCTGTGAATACAGAGCTTACTTTTTAACTCTTTACCCCAAAGAATCCTGTACACCAATGTCCCATGTTTCTCTGGCCAGTAAAGGTATAAAGATTCCTCTGATGTATGTCCTTCTCTCTATGTTACTATTTGGTCTCCTAGTGGTGTTGTTCTTTTTCCTCCTTCTCAAGTCTTTCAGCCATGTCAGCATTGATCTCCCATTTGGGATTCTATTCTATTTTCTTCTGGACCTCAGGACTCCACCCTCAGCTTTATCCTATTGTGATAACCCAAAACAAGTATACCTGGTCCTTACTATAGGAGGAGTGACTATCCAGACCAGCAGGGTAGAAAATAGACCTCATCCTCTTTTCTGGAGCAAGTGGGAATCTCTGAGCTTAGCTGGGCTGCTTGTCCCCCAGGATCAGTGACTCCCTAAGCAAATGGAAAGAGCCAACACCCTTCTGTACGGTATGGGAGAAAAGGAAAACTAAATTCTACAATTGTTCTAATGGACAAAAAAAGCAAGGGATATTGCAAAAGGTAAAGTCTAAATATAGTGACAAAATGCAGAGATTATTCCCAAAGGCAGATTTTGTAGCACAGGACAAGCAAGAAATGGCAAGTGGTGTCTGGGGGAAGCATGCGGCATGCATGGTAAGATGGCTTTTTGCCTGGTGTTTGAGGACAAGCCTATGGGTAAGGTGAGAGGTAGTCACCTGATCTGGACAACGGGAAATGCAAGGACAGGAGTAACCCAAGCTTCTTCCATGACTTCATCCTGAGGTCTGTGGTCTGAGTCACCAAATAACCTTTCTTCACACTTAGTTGCTGCTCCTTTCTTCTTGAAGGTGAATGCAATAAGGTTACAGAAATTTTTTATTTAACAAGCAGAATGAATCAGTGCTACAGCCGAATGTAAGATGAAGTATCAATTCCAGGATGTATACATTGCAGGCTTTTTGCCAATTCATACAGTATTTCGGTTACAGAACCTTCATTGGGGACAAAAGAATTTATCTTCCTAAGGCCTATTAAAATAATAAAGGACTCAGAACACGTAATCCTCTGAAGAAACTATTTTACAGACACTGTAGCCTTACTAGAAGGAAAGTGGATCCACTCAAGAGGTTGATGAAGGGTACAAAACTACAGGTAGACAGAAAAAAATAAGACCTAGTGTTCATCAGTTGAGTGGCTGTAGTAAACAATAATCAATTGCATATTTCAAAATAGCTGGTAGAGAATAATTCTAATATATTCAGTATAAAGAAAAGATAAATGTTTAAGGTGATGGATAAGCCTGATTTGATTACTAGACATATATGAATGTGTCAAAATATTTCATGTACCTTAAAAATATGCACATCTATTATGTAGCAATAAAAATGAAATAAAAGGTAAATCTAAAAACAATCATCTTTGGAAAATTTTGCAATGCCCTTGTTTCTAATCCAGCCAGTGAATACCATCATGTCTTGCTTTTTATGTTTATTAGCTTAGGAACAGCATGCCAGCTCACTGACTACATGTCTACGAGGTGTGATTTGCACTATCCTTTCTTCCTTTCTTAACATAAGCCTTAAAGTTGACTTCCTGACATTTTCTGACATGCTGCCATGGCTGTTACAGGTTGTCCAGAGGAAGCAATTAGTTAGCCAGGGAGGTTTACATGGTCTCTGCAGTGAGATGTAGCTGTTTCTTTGGAGCACTTCTCCATTTTGATCAGCGGAGGACTTCTCTGCAGTCAGGCGAAGATGACCTATGTCTGAGACTATGGGGCCATCACTATTTCTGAGTAGAAAAGGGCTTCCTAATGGGGATTTGGCCGAGAAGCTTCAATACTAGTCTTGAACCCCTTTCTTCTTAATCCCCTTTCCTTTAAAGAAGACAAAAAACTGTCTTATGATTCTGTGTATAATGTCAAATTCAAAAGAAGAATGCCTGGCCCATCTGCTGAGGTTGGTTCAGGCATGTGGTGTGGCCATTAAGAAGTGGTGCCAGTGGCTGGCAGGATTCCAGCTCTTTCTCTCTTCCAGCTTCCTCTACATTCTCCTGGGACTTATCAGAGCATCCTTATAATGAGGAACAGTACATAGTTTCTTTGCCCTTGTGAAGTACTTACTATTGACTCTATAAATGGCAGTACTTTAAAAAGTATGTTGTGTTTATAAATGATTGTGATAACTGTGAGGATTGCTTGGGGCTGACGCTGGTCTGCTTAAACCTCACAAGGCACAGCATAATTTCTGATAGATATTTCTATCCCTCAGCTTTATCATTTAAACATAGCCTGGAAGCACTGGAAGAAATTCTGTTTGGAAATACTCATTGATTCCTTTTAATTCCTGTTTTTCTTCCAAGGTAAAAAACAACCAGAAGTTAAGGGAACAAATTAACATCTTAGTTTCAACCTAAAATCAAAAGAATGGCTCCCTGCCTGAGAGAATATACATGTGAGATTAGTTGATGTGTGTTAGTTTTTCCAGGATGTTTTAAGAGTGAAATAAACTCTCCAGGACAATCACTATGTTTCTACATTTTGAGAAAGAAGATTTTATTATAAACTTTCTCACACGGAGTTGTTTTGTTACATGTTTCCATCTCTATTTCCCTCTGGATGAAGAGACCTCAGAAGGGAGGGATATTGGTTCCTTGTCTTGGTAAGAACAAAATGTTACACAGAACTTAATAGCACTGTCAAATAAACAAAAATCAAGTTAAAGAAAAGGTCTCTTGAAATGTTTTAAATGAATGTATTCTGTGAAAAGACGAAAGCAAGTGGAATAACTTAAGTCAGGGGCCAGTTTGAGGACCAAATCCAGTGGCTGCCTATATTTTAAATAAAGTTTTAAAATAACTTCATTTATTTTAAGAATGTTTATGGCTGCTTTCACACTCTAACAGCAATTGAATTATTATGACAGGAATTGGATGGGCGACAAAGGCATGGTTCTTTATAAGAAAAAAAAACGGTGACCCCTGACTTCAGTAAAAAAGAAATATCACATACAAGTAAGTAAGAAGCAAGTAATTACTGGCTGAACACTTGCTATGTACTTAATATTATTGCAGGATTTGCTGCAGACACACAAGATGCATTTCAACTCTCCAAGTAGTAGGTCCTTTAATCACGTGAGGGCACTCATTTTAGCAGTTGTATGAAGAAGGGAAGAAGTCATATTCCAAGTGCCGGAGTGATATTGACCTCACCAAGATGGTGCAGCTAGTAGAATCAAAGAGGAGGTTAGCAGAAGGGCCAAGGCAAGAGCAAAAGTGGTATTTTGAAGTAACAATGACAAACAGCAAGCAGGAGAATGTAATTATACTCTAGTCTCTTCTTCACAATTTAGTAAATAAAACTAGTAAGATATGTAGAATAGTTGGTGATACAAGCTATGGGAAAAATAAAATATGGAAACTGGTAGAAAGTGTAGGGGAGAGTGATATCTGCAATACCTCAATGCCCTTGGAGCCCATGAGCCTGTGGGCCTGGGCACGACTGACCGCGGCCTTAGAGTCTTGGACAATTTGTGCTGCTTGAAGGAAACTGGCATAGAAGGTAGATTTATACTATTTCAGTTGGTCTCAAGTCCAATAAAGACCCTAAAACTGTGATTAGTGGAAAATTGGAGGGAGAGAGCTCATGTCAGAATTATTCAGTTTCCTGAGACCCTTTCCAGATGGAGGGTGAGTAGGTTATAAGAGGGCAGATATACAATAAAATTCAAAATTTAAACTCTGCTATGCCTTCTTAAACATAACTGTGAGTGTGACAATAAAAGCCATATGTCTTAAAGTGATATGATGAGGAAAGGGGAAAGGATCTGCTTGGCATTTAAAAAAATTCTGGGCATGTACCTTATGTGTGTGTGAATGGAAGTTAGAGATAAGCCTTTGGGCTCGGCCGGTAGAGGATTGCATGTTTCTCTACATTTATATTGAGAGACATGTTAGACATGTTTGTAATGAATTTTCCTAGCCCCAATTTTAATCCTTGCTTCCAGCTTCTGAAAATAACTTCTTCCTTTTGTACAAAGGCCTCAAGCCCTTTTGTTAGCTTCTGTTGGTAGTTCATGGGTGTTTTAAAAGCAAATTATATTTCTTATTTTCAGTAATGCCTTTTTCTTTCCTGCAATTTTTCCAACTTGCTACCAATCTTTATGTTAAGGATTCCAGAAAAGTGTGTAGATAAAAAATATTCCCATTATAAGTGGCATTTTCTATTATCCTGGCTCATCCCACCTTGTCAAAACACTTACTCATAAGATAGTAACTCAAAGTCCTGGTTCAAATTTCAATTTACCAGTGACCTTGGATAGGTAAATTACTTCATCATTGTCATAAAGAAAGATCTTCTGGGAATTTAGGATTATTCATTTTCTGCTTAGCTATGGAGAGCGAATTTGTGGATTTCTTAATATCTGAGCAGTCATTCTATAGTTGAAAAGAATGTCACAAGTATTCTAATTCAGTGGCTTTGATCAGTTAGAGAAATAGGGGGAAATGGCATCCAGTACATCCTCAGAGATCAGGCTTCTTTCCCAAAAGACCAAACCATAGTAGTGGTTCTTCAACTGCACCCTCATTCCTAAGTGAGCACCCCACCCCCTCCAGACTACCTTCCTTTCCTCAACCCCCTCCAACCTACTCCACAATAGGAATATAAGAGTGGGCTATTGAATCCTTACTATGTGCCAACCATTGCATTGTGCATTGCGTATTGTGCAGGTTGCATACATAGCCCCAGTTGTCCAGACCTCCAGGTTTCAATGGTTTCCATCACATTTGCCATCTGATCTTACAGTTCCTCTCATGGCGGCAGAACATACTTCCAGTCTGTTGATTTTGGGTTTGGGTCTTATGATGTGTGTTAGCAGCATACAGAATACAGTCTAAGTACTGATGTGCTATTTCCAAGCTCCACCCTTAAGAAGCCTCAAATGTGTAAACTTTTCCTGCCTCTGCTATGAGAATGAGACTAACCCAGACATCTGGAGGATGAGAAATATGTTTCCCACTTACCTGTATCATCTTTAGTAACTAGCCAACATCTGGTAAATCTCCAGACATGTGACTGAGGCCATTATAGACCAGCATCCCACAGAAGGGCTGCCCACCAATGGAAGATATATAAGTATGTAGATAATATTGCACAGGTCTGGCCCAGATATTACATAGCAATGGCTAGATAACCCACAGACTCTGCATAAATAATAAGCGGGTTTTATTTGGGACGTGAATAATGGGGTGTCTGTCCTGCAACAATAGCTAACTGGTAAATATTTTATAAAGATTATTTGATCCTTATAATACCTACATAGTAGACTTTATCACAATTCCTATTTTATAGAAGAGAATACTGAGGTTGAGAAAGGTAAAATATCCCACAGCTTTGAAGTAGCAGAAATAGGATTCTAAACCCAATTCAAGATCTGAGCAGTGTGTCATCATACATGCCAGTAATTTTCAACTGGTGTGCCATGAGAGAATCTTAGGTGTGCAGTGAAAATTATTAAAAATAATTAATTAAATTATTTTTGAAAGCAGTATATTCTTTGTTTAGTCTTTTTTTAATCAACATAATTTAAGTGTGGCCATGGAAGTTTAACTAGTATAGCACGAGACAAAAAAAATTGAAAAACAGGTATACAGCTATCACTGTGGATCCTCTCTTCTTGATATTTTGTTCTTGCTGATTTTGAATGGAAAGAGTTCAACTGTAACCAACTGAACTTTTCTAAAACTCAACTTTTTCTCTTCAAGAGAAAGAGTTCCTTGGCATTTGACTCCAAATGAGAACTTCAGGTCACTCTGACTTTCCTGGGGTCCTTTGCTGTTGAATGAAGCTTGTCTGAAGCATTAGTCAGTGAAGAAATAGGCACAGGGAATTTCTGAACACTTATGGAAACATTTTTATGGTAATAATGTGTTTATGCAAATAACACTGTTCTCTGTTCTGAAATTTTCCCGAGTCTCTTCCTAATGAGTGACCATATTAATAAATCCTGTCACTCATCTATAAACAAGCTCTTTTCCTATGCAGAATACCTAATTGGACCAGTTAATACATACGTGATCATCAGAATGGCTTTTAGAGCGGAGAAATTAAGACTGTGGGAAGTTTCTGTAATTTCGTGGAAATAAGACATGAAGCATGGCGTATTGTTCAAGATGAAGTACAGTGGTTCTCCGGGAAGTTGTACTCAATCCATGCATCTTCCCCAGCATAGAATAATGAAACGATTGTTCTTCATCCTGTTTCTTATGTGTATCCTAAGAAACACCAGTTGCTTTTATTCTTAGTAGATTTCAATAAATTAACTATCTTGTCTTCAAGCAGTCATCTGCTGTTTATTAGGCTTTCATATTTGCAGAGTTTAGTGCTAAAACATTCTTTATTTCAAGCAGTTTTTGTTTTAAATATGGAATAGTTGTTAATCCATTTGCTTGAACTTTTTGTAAAATTATGGAAAATAAATTTCAATATATATAGCATATCATAGAGATTGTCTATGGCTTTAAGAGAATGAGGAAAATGACTACTATCTTTCTGCTCACAGCCAGGAAATCTGTTATGTTACACTGCTATAATTATTTTCCAGACACATCACTAAGAGTGTGAAAAAATGAATGTTTGTGATGCCTGAATCATTCGAAGCCTTCATGTTTGTTCCGTCGTCAATGACAATTGTATGACACTTTCCTAACTTTTCATTCTATAAAAAGTTGAAAAAGTTGACATTCTTTTTAAACTCATTTTCACAAAATGAGAATAATTCCTCATTAAGACTTTTTCTTCACAGACTCATAGTCTGAGGATAATTAAATGAGTGTACGTTAAATGCTGTCTTAAATGCTATTCTGTTTAATGTCATGAATGATAATGCAATACATAATCCTATAAAGATTAAAAATATGATATAATTTAAAATTGATTTTTCTTCCTTGTACAATTATTTAACTTTGGTAAATATATCTTGGTCCAATAAAGATATAAGATTCTTTCCAAATGATCTAGCTAACATACTCTCTTGTAGCATTAGTATTTTTTGTCAATCATTTCCTCATTCATTTAATTATTTAAAAGTTCTCAACAATAGTTAGTATACAACATTAACAGTTTTCAAGATCACTATTAATTGCTGCAGCATTTGATGTTTGGAATAATAAATGTGCATTTATATTAAAATGACTAGTAGAGTTTTATTACATATAAAAGCATGTGAAATTTTTTATATCACGGTACATCCAGAATGTGTACTTATATTTATAGACAAATATTCATAAATGAACAACAAATTAGAACCAAGTTCCATTGCTCATTTTACCGACCTGGTTGTGCTGTTTCAGTATGATGGTAACCTACATAATCACCTGACTGTACCCAAATACATTTTAGGCTGCCATAAATGGGATGAAGTTACACAGGAATCTTCAGCCTCAGTCCAGTGCTGAGGATGAAGCATCCCTGAATAGATCCTCATGGAAGATAAATTTTAAGAGGTAAAATAATACATTTTCCTGGGATTTTGGGATTTCTATTTTTTCCAAATACTTCAGAAACTTTTTCTACTTACTTTCCCCAAATTAAAAAGACAGTAGAAGTTAGTATATGCCTACCATGGTTCAGCCTATTAAGTCGACTATTTTTGCCTTTGATAAAGAACATGAAAACTACAGAAAAAGAGGTAATCAGGGAGAAGCTGAAGTGGATCACCAGAGACTATGACAGTGCTGTCCTCAGGGCCTAGAGTCTAAAGGATTTGGGGTAAATAAGCACTTTCCATAAAAAAGTACTGTCATGGCCAACACTGGCAAATGTCTAGCTTGGCAAATGGGGGTTCACTAGAGCTAACCCCCAGCTCTGACCTCCTTGGGCTGTGCTCTTTCATAGTGCTAGGTGTGGATAAGGGGTAATGTCTGGTACTAAATAATGTAGAAATAAAAAGAGGTATGCAATACCATTTTGAGGAGTAAGAAGGATTCTGTAAAGTATGTCTTTATTACAGCATGATTTCTGTAGGCAGAGTCAGTGCCTAAGTCTTGTTGCATACATTTGTTTCATATACAGATATTTTTTAAAAGCCTTGTAGTTCAATATTTTTCTTTAAACTTTAAAAATTAACATACTTCTTAAGTACCTGAGAGTCCTGATGACAAATTCATATACTAAATTCAGTTGATGTCCATGTTGGTATCACTTAAATTGTCACTGGAATAATATATATTATTAAGCTTCATGATGAAAACAGATGACTTTGGGGTTAAACAGAATTTTATATCTATGACTTACTAGCTTTGTGTTCTTGACCAAATTTTCCATGTTCCTATAATCTCATTACTACCTGTTTTAAAATGAGAAAATTGTAGAGTTTATGGAGTTATTAAATGAGATAGTATTTGAAGAGTAGGGTCGAGATTTAATGTGACCCAACCCAGAGTGTGCCTATGGAATTTATCTTCTCTATTTCTGTAACAAATACAAACATTTTTCTGCTATTTCTATTTCCACTGATGGGAGACCAATCACAAGTAATAAAGTC
The DNA here is from genome assembly GCA_963574355.1 of Loris lydekkerianus. Taxonomy (NCBI): domain Eukaryota; kingdom Metazoa; phylum Chordata; class Mammalia; order Primates; family Lorisidae; genus Loris; species Loris lydekkerianus. Next base: position 13,557 of record CAUYPK010080417.1, read on the forward strand.
TGTCTTTTTGTAAATAGTCTCATTTACAAAATGAGGGTAAAATGAGGTTTGCATATTTTTTTGAGAGAGATTTCTCTCCCTATCTCTTCCTAATATGACATCTGAACACACCTGGCCTCAGGATTTCCCTATCTTATGCTATCTTTCGTCATGACATCATTGACACAGAAGTGGAAGGACGCTCGTGTCACTTGATCTTCAGGCATCAAGCTCTGCTCTCACTGCATCCACTTCTGAGAGTAACAGATACTGTAACTCTTGGGCTTGCCACTTGGTACAGTAAAGACTTCATTTCCCCCACACTGCTGGTTTGGCACCAATTCAGATCCATTTTCCACAGCAGACAGGCAGGGACTCATTAATCCCCTCACCCCTCACCACACGCACCCTCTCAGTCACTGCCCATCTTGCTCCTGGCTTTTCTCTCCAGGCACCCTTCCAATCATGGGAGGGTACCCTGGGTTACTGGGAGTCTCAAGCCTTACCTTTATTTTAATATTGATCCTTCCAAATCCCTTTTTCTCTCCCATATAAAAAGATTTTATCTGTCTTTTCTCTCTTTTTTTTTTTTTTCATTTTTTATTGTTGGGGATTCATTGAGGGTACAATAAACCAGGTTACACTGATTGCATTTTTTAGGTAAGGTCCCTCTTACAGTCGTGTCTTGTGCCCAAAAGGTGTGGCACACACCAAAGCCCCACTCCCCTCCCTCCTT
>CAUYPK010080418.1:0-21201 GCA_963574355.1 Loris lydekkerianus
CACATGAAGGCTATAACCCAACTATAGCACAAGACTATGGGGAAAGGACCAAGGAAGGGGAAGGGAGGGGGGAGGTTTGGGTGGAGGGAGGGTAATGGGTCGGGCCACATCTATGGTGCATATTTTTATCTATAATAATAAAAAAAAAGAACATGTGCTTGAATATAGGAGGTTATGATTCATCAGGGACCACTAATATAACAACCAACCAGTTTTCCCTCATGTCTTAAATGACTTTTATCCCTCATACAATCATAATATATTTATCTCTCATGATATTTGAATGTCTCATCCCATAATTTATGGCATTACATTGGAACTCAGCATGCAAGTATACTTTATACTACATATCTAAGGCAATTTTAGAATGAATATGGCTCCATAGGTGCATCTCACCTCAACCTGAAGAACTGTTGGGGGGGAAGGAGAAGTCCATCTGTACTCAACATAACCAAATATAAGGAGAGATAGGAATAGCTAACTTCAAAAACTCTGCTGTCATAAAAATAAATAAATGGAAACCACATAATAGTCAAAGTCCATAGACACTCAAAAATCCAGCCATCTACTGGTCCTTGGTTAATCCTCAATTCTATCCCTTGGGAATGGTTCTGCATTTTTTTTGGCTAGATTCTTTTGCTTCTGAGTTCTTTTTACTTAGGTTATCCTTCCTTTGCCATAAAAATTACTTTTATTGGGTGGTGCCTGTGGCTCAAAGGAGTAGGGTGCTGGCCCCATATGCTGGAGGTGGTGGGTTCAAACCCAGCCTTGGCCAAAAACTGCAAAAAAACAAACAAACAAACAAACAACAAAAAAAGAATATATATATATATATATATAATTTTTATTTTCAAATGAGAAGTGTTCTATACCTTGTGTAGAGTTTTCAATTCCAAGAATTTATTTTAATTTTGAAATATGTATATCTTTTTTAGTTTAGGTAGTGCAAATACTTCCAAAACATTGTGGGATGTCTATGTATTTGATTATAATTGATTTCATTAGGGGTTAAAGAAAATGTAGTCACAGGTTTCCATAAAACAGGTGCTTTCCTAATTCAGTCTGTCAGGGTCCTAGAAATCAACACTCATTGGGTTTTTTGAAGCCTTAGTGTACAGTATTTCTGAGGTTGGCAACACACATTCTTCAGACACTTCAAAGCCTATTTTTCTCACAAATAAGGTCTATGAGTGACCATTTTAAACCTTTCTGTTATCCTAATAAAAGGTCTTATATGACCTTGAACATTGGCAATGCTCTGAATTTGATCTCTCCTTGGAGTCAGTTTCTATGTGAGAATCTTTCTCTGGGAGACACATTGAATGAGAAACAGTTTTAGTTTCCAAAAGACCTTATCCTGTTTACTTTATACTTCTTCTCCATTCTGTTTGAAAACACATTTCCTTCCTTAGCTCATCTCTCTCCTTTCATATGTAATCAGAGACAGCTAAAAGGAACTATTTGGCATTTTCATAGGCTGCCTGGAAATCTGATAAACCTAGTCTGTGCAAATTTTTGAATATTCTGTTTCTCATGTCACTGCAGAGGATAATACCGTGTATTATACCCCAGTATATAGCTTCTGTCTTTTTTCCTTCACCCTCTCATAATGGGCTCTTTACTACATTTTCAACCTTCACTAATAGTCTCCTCTTGAAATTTTGCTAACTGGTTGATCCTAAAGTTAAAGCCATATGATATGTTTCTAGGAGCATCACTCCAGTTTTTGGTAACAATTTCATATTCGATTAACATTTGTTTTGTATAAATTATCTTAAAACTTGTTAGCTTTAGAAAACAGTGATTATATTTCTCAGGACCTTTATATCTGTACAGGCCAGATAGATATTTCTCATGTCTTTCTGATTATTCCGTGAGCAGCTGCTATTAGCTGATAAATTGCCTGCAATCATGGGTAAACTGGGACACTATGGCAGCTGGATTTTTCTGCTCCTTCCAGTATATTTTAGGTATCTCTGTCTCAATATGATCTCTCTCTACCTGTTTGTCCCACTTGGAAGTTACAGATGGATAACTAAAGTTTGTTCATGAATGATTAAGGAAGCTACCTGGAATTCGTAAGCTTTAGGCTCAATATTGGCACAGTATAAAATCTGCTACATTCATTTAACTAATATCGATTCTGTTATATCATAGATTTCAGGGGAAGAGGCTACATAAGTATATGAATGATAGATATCTTTGGTTGATTTATAGTAAACATTGTAGTGATTAATGCAATTACAAATCAGTAAAACTAAAAAGTAGAAATTCCTAAAACAAATTATTTGTTTAGCATTCTAAAATAGTCAAATGTTTTATTGAATTTTTGTTTTGGTTGTTGTAGAATTTGGGAGACAAGTAGGGATAAGAATACAATAAAAAATTATCTTCTACAAATTACCCATTGAAATGGTCTTACTTTATATCACAAAAATCTTGCTAACAATACATTTGAAATAATAGAAATTTTACATTGTTCCAAATAAATCACATTTAGAGCTGACAGTTACTTCCACAACACAGCTACTTAATCACAACACAGCCTCTTAATCAATAATAGTAATAATCAGCTAGTTAATCATTAATATTCTTTTTGCTGTTTTGTTATTGGTTTAATGTGAATAGTTGCTAAACAAAATAAATAGAAGAAAATAAATTAGATTTTTACTTGGTAAAGAGATGAGGTATTTACAGTGTAAGTCTATAATGAAATAATAAAGTCATGTGCTTGACCTCTAAAATATCAGTCGAAACAAATGAAATGAAAACAAACTGTGAATTCTATAAATAAACACATTAATTGCTTGCCTCAGAGTCAACAGGAACATTAAAGATGAATGGCAACACCTGATTATCCATTTCTAAAATAGAAAGAGCCATCTCATGTCCTGTTGGGTAAAACAGTGCATTACTCCAATTTTCACGAATATTTTCTTTAAAGGAGTCATACTGTGTTTACAATTATTTCATAATTTCCTACCTCAATTGCATGCTGTGACTTAAATGTAAGTGTGGGCTAATGGAAAAAAAAAGAATAAGGGGGAGAAAAAAAACTCAGCACATTATTACTAAAACCCAGAAATCTACATAAATTAAATTCTGCATTATATTTTTAGTTACATTTTTCTTTTATTTTTATGTAACATAACGTTTATTCTGAGTCTAAATAGATTGTCTGAAGTACAAATATTGGAGATACCTTACTTAATCCTGTTTTGGACAATGACAATTTCAGTGTTTAAACAAAAATCTCCAAGAACATGAAATATTTTTAAGAAGCCATTTTCACATGTGTCTGTGGCATATGTCCTAGAATATATGTGGCATTTCATTAAAGTGAATATTATTCAAAACAATTAATCCTTATGATTTGCCATGTAATAGTTGATTTTATCTGAAAATGCAAAAAGTACTTAAGATTAAATTTCTAAATGTTTTGTAAAGAGAAGAAAGCTATTCAATGTATTTGTTTATTTTTAGGGTAAAAATAAGATTATCTTTAATCAATTTGACATTTTCTTATTATTTAATGTTTATTTATTATATATGGCACACAATAAAAAGGACTTTTATTTTCTATTACCTAATATTGAAGTTTTATTAGATGGAATAAATTAAGATGGGTGGGGAAATATGTGTCAAATTTCCTAAGCAATTCTAAAAGCAATTGTCACTGGTTATACTTTTGTTCATTGCAAGAAAACTATATTGACCAATATCAAAAGGAGATATTTACTGATGAAGAAAAAAGACACAGATACAGATTTGCTGTTACTAAGGATGCAGATGAAATTTAATTCAGTTACATTATACATCAGGATCAATGACATGTTTTATGATCCAGTGCAAACTTCTATGTTTAATGTACGGAGATCAAGAAGGCTGAACAATCATCCTAAGGCCCCCGACATATAAACCTACTGCAGTCTGAGAGCAGAGAGAAAAACTTCAAGAAACCCATGGGCACTCAGGGTCAGACACTGGGAACCAAGCAGCAAGGGTCTGCTATTGGGAAAGACACTGCAGAGCTGAGAGAGCACCCTTGTAGCTGTGTCCCTCACACAGGGAGATAGGGAGATGCCTCACACCCCCACATTGCTCCTAGTGGGTAAGAATCCTCTGACCCTACTACTCCCTTCTCGGATTCAGTTGAGTTTTCTCTCACGTGAGCACACTGTTGACAATTTACAAATTTCAAATGGATACGTGGTACATGTAATTTCATTCTTGTGACACTTTACCGGGAGAGCTTAACACTTTGCCTCACAAATGCAAGCAATGCAGCTTAATTGTATGTACCCTAATATTAATCAGACATAAAAAATAATTATTTCAGAATTTTAAATAACTTGGAGGGGAAAAAAAAAAGAAAGAAAGCTCTTATTAGATGCAAGCACACTGTTAGCAGAGAGAGTTACTAAGGGTCTTGCCACATGTTTCTGGTAGCAAACCCTTCAACCACTGGGGAAGCGGTGGTGACCTGAGAAACAACCTTAAGTATGTTGATGTATGATGCATTGTACAGAGAAATGAGTCCAATCTTATAGCCACCGAAATCGCGATTGCTACCCCAGCAAAGGTGTACCCCTGCCATCAAATAATTTGAATCGTGTGCTGAACTGAATGCAGATGACACACAAGAAAACCAAGAGCCAGTATACTACAGAATTGTTTAACTCAACTCCCCAAATTAAAGACCTGCCAGAAGAGTCATATCCTTTCCCAGATGTAAATATTATTTTTACCAAATGTACATCATGGTTAACATTCATCGAAAATTACCAGATATGTAAAAAGGAAAATAACATTCATTGTCAAGAGGGGAAAAAGTCAATAGAACCAGAGAAAGACATTGACTGGTGTTGTAATTATCAGAAAGAGATAATAAAATTAATATGATAGGTATGTTACGCATACCTAAATTATTTTCAGTTATAATAAACATGTAAAAGTATCTATTAGAAAAGGTGAACAACACATGTGAAGAAGTGGAAAACTTCAGCAAATATATGGAACCAAATGTGAATTCTGGGAAAATAATATATGTCAGAGGCAAAGAATTCTTCTACAGGTTTATGAATATATTACAAATAGCATAGGAAAAGTCATTGCTGTTGACACTAGACTAAGAAAAATTATAAAGCCAGAAACAAAAAAGGTAAGTTTGAGAAAGATAATGGAAGAAAGCATTCTGAAATCAGAGGGATAATATAAAATGCCCTACCAAATGAGAAAAAAGGTGTTTAAAAAAGAAAAGACAGGTGAAATAATGCAGAGAATAATATTTAAAGAGATAGTGACCAAGATTTTCCAATATCACTGAAAAAAAATCAATCCATAAATTTAAGAGCTCAAGATATTGAAAAAAATAATAAATAAATAAACCTGCTTCAAATATATTAAAATAAATTTCTGGAAAAAAAATAAAATCAATACATCAGAAAAAGAAAGCCCATAATGCAAAGAATGTTTATATATAGTATATATAATAAATGCTTGACTTCTCATAAGATAAATGTAGACCAGAAGGCAGTGAAAAGATACCTTTAATGCAGGGAATGAAGACAAGAACATACTTAGAATTTATTCAGCAAGAAAAAAAAATTCAAAAATGGTAGTGCAACAAAAACTATCTTAGGAAGTCAAATAGTATAATAATTTATTTTTAGAAGTAATGCTCTATCAGAAAAAGGTTTTTTTTTTTTTTGAGTTGCAGAGAAATTGATACCAGGTAAAAGACTGGCTGGGAAAAAGAGCAGAAAGAGAGTCATCTCTAAATATTAATATAAAGCAATCTCTAAGTATTTGTAATTAGAAACATTTAAATACCTGTAATTATTTCAATTTATAGTAATAAAAGTGAAATATGGATTTATGGGTTTATATTATATATAGAAGTAAAATATTTGATGAGGATGGGGTGTTAAAATTGAAATTAGAAATGCACTGTTATGAGGGTTATATTGCAATAATCACACTGTTCACTAAGGTCTATACACACCCACAAACACACAATATATGTTCAGTTTATGAGGCTCATTGCAGACTTTAAGGCAGGCTATTGATAAAAAGATAGCAAATATGAAAGAATCATTGAAGAGCAGAAAGAATTAAATACTTTTAAAAAGCAATGTATCGCAAGAAATGACAGGAAAAGATCAAATTCAACAATGGAAAGTCAAATGAGAATGATAATCTTAAACCTAACTATATCAGTAATTCCATTAAATATAAATATAAAATGTCAGAGTACCTAATTAAATGATAGCTTTTTTTTTTTAAAGCAAAACTTTTTTAAAAAAGTAAAAGTTCAAAGTTTTTAAAAAGTAAATAAAATTTAAAAATACAGATACTGACTCTTGTTTATTATTAAAATGAAGTAATGAAGAGATGTTTACCCTGCTGCCACAGGCAACAACACAAACAACAAAGCAGGGAAAAATATAAAACAATGTAAGATCCTGAGTACCAGTCAACAAAGGAGAGTGTTCCTTAATAGAGTAAACGGGTATGGTGAGCCCTACAGGTGCTTCCAGCTACTGGCTTGAAATAGTTTTCAGGCACCAAGAAAGGAAAGGCAGGGGAGTCTTGCTTACTCTCTGAATTGATGATACAAGGAGATCAAGTCAGTTATAGTTTGTAGGCCAGACCAGTAGAATAGAGAAAGCCACAAGGTAAAACAATTCTGATTTTTGGAAAAGACCCATCAACCTATTTAACAGAGTAGTAATTGCTGCGTGAATGACAGGAAACTACTGAAGATGAGGAAAGAACAATTCAAATGAATTAGATGTAAAAGTGCCTGCCACTCACAGACTGTAAAACCTCCTTATTCATGTGGCATTGGGTGGATTCCTCAGACAGGTTTTGCCTCTACAGTGATAAATCAGTAATATTAGACTAAAAATGATTCTAGCTTCATTTAACAATTGTATAAGCAAGAACCAAAAGGATAAAACTGTCTCCAGGTAATTTAACATCATCTTGGCATAGAAGGAGAAAAGCTTATGAATATTTATAGGAATACAAAAATATATATCATGCAACAGGGTAAAATTCATAATGTGTGGCTTCCAAGGAAAAGAAGCAGGTGCATAAAATCAAAAGGAAGGAGAACAAACACTCATACTGTCACAGACCTGAAAGATGTTAGAACTAATAAACAGAAACGTTACGATAGTTATTAAACTGGATTCCATGTGTTAAAAAAAGTTAAGTAGAATCATACAAATTATTAAAAATATTCAGATTAAACTGGGGTTGAAAACAAAATTTCTGGGATTAAAATATACACTGGTAAGATTAATGATTAAGTTAGTCAACATGCGTAGTAGAAGAAAAAATGAGTGAATTTGAAGTCATAGAAAGAGAAACTATATAAAATAAAATATACAGAAAAATAATTTTTTTTTTTAAAAAAATGAGACAACTTCAAACTGTGTAATTGAAATTCCAACAGAAGTCCAATATATAATTTAAAGAAATAAAAATCAATCTAATAAAACTACAAATTTATAGCTCTAATCAGCTGAAAAATAAAAAGCTGCCCATATGTACAGAAGGATAAAATAGAAACCCTAGCAAATGTATGTTCAGAAAGATGAAAACAGGATAACAACAGACAAGAAAACTTTAATGAAACACTAAAAGAACAACAATAAAGTGTCAACCTAGAATTGTGTATGTAGCACAAAGTTCTTTAGAAAATGAAGGTGAAATGAACAATTTTCAGACATTCACAAGATGAAAAAATAATTTAGCAGCATATCAACCTCACAAAAATTGTAAAATAAGTCACGCATATGAAGAAAAATAACAACATGAAAATGCATATCTGTAAAAAAAAACAAAAATAAAAATAAAAAACAGCATCAGAAATGGTAGTTACATGATAAATGTAGAAAAATTTTTAAGAAAAATAAAATGTGGTATGACATTTATTTAAAAAGTTGGCAGGGCTTAGTGGTTCATGTCGATAATCCTGGCACTTTTGGAAGGAAGCAGAAGCTGGAGGACAGTTTGAGCCCAAGAGCCTGAGGATGTAGTGGTGCTATTGTTACCAGAATTTCTTCTTCAGCAGGTCCTTTGTCTCAGGATTGGAAGAATGAACCCAGGACCACAGATCAGTGGTAAAGCAGAATTTATTATACAGAAAAGGGTACAGAAAAAGCATAAGAGCTCCTGACAGAGGGAAAGACCCAAGTCAGCAAATCTCAGCCAGAGTCCTTTGTCTAGGGGATATATATATCCTAATAAATGAATAGATACAGTCTCTTCTCTAGGACAAGGTTAATGAATGTGTTGACAAATGAATGAATTGATACAGTCCTTTGCTGGGGAAAAATGTCAGTGCATCATCCACTGCATGAAATCACCCAGGCCTAAGTAATGGGGGGATTCCTGGTCAGCCCTGAATGGAGGAGCCCTGTACCAGTATTATGCTATCCTTGCCCTGTCAGCTCCTGTGGGTTGGTGTAGGACCTCCAGACACAGAAATGATAAGGAGCTTTGTGTAGTATGGAGTGTAGAGCCACAATGGAATTATTTCTAAAAATAAAGAGTACAAGAGGAGGGTGACAGAGGCCAAGGGTGGAGGTACCGCTGTGTACCGGAGCTGGCAACCTGGAGGCATCCCCAGCAGTTGTCTGGCCCCTCGGGCTGCTGGAGCCTCCTGTGATGCCCTCTGCCTACCCCCAACCTGTTTGCTCCTCTGCCAGCCCCTTCACCAACATCCCAGGGTGGGAGGCAGAAGGCTTGGCAGGTTCTTCCCTGGGCTGGGGACATTCCAGCATGGGACTACCTGCCCTGTGTCACACGATGACATCCACTCTAGCCCAGGATACTGAGTGAGAAACTTTCCTGTCTCAAAGAAAAACAATAATAATAATAATTAATTTAAAACAAAAATGTATATAAAATATAAATCAAGAGTACCACAAAGACCAGGTTCACCATTGTCTTATTCTAATGATACCAGAACTTCTTCCCTATGTCCTTGGTCTTGATGATTCAAAGAATGAATCCATGGAGCACAGATCAGTGGTAAGACAGGATTTATTTTACAGAAAAGAATACAGAGAAAAAACACCAAAGCTCCTGGCAGAGAGAAAAACCCAAGTGACTAGAAAGCTCTCTCTCTCTCTGGGTTCTTTGTCTAGGGGTATAAATAGTCAAATGGGTCCTTTGTAGTTATATTAGGCCAGAACTTGCTAACAAATGAATGGATACAGTCCCCTAGGGTAAGATGAATGAGTGCGTTAAGGAATGGATCCTAAAATTGGCCAGGTCTAGGAAACTTAAGCGAAATTGATGTAGGTGTAGGAAATGGGGAGCTCCCTGTTCAGCTGTAAGTGCCAGGGGAAGGAGGCTAAGGTGCTGGTGTCTCCCCAGTAGTTGTGTCTGGACCCTGTGGCTCCTGGAGCCTCCAGCTGCCTCTGTACCAACACTGCCAGGGTAGAGGCCACAGGTCCTCCCCTCAGCTCCATGGAGCTGGCTGGGGCCAGCTGTATCACTAATACTGCATGTAAGTTGAAGACAGTGATACATTAAAGCAAAAAAAAGCCTAAAGCAACCACTAAAATAACTAAATGAAGAATTATAGTGAATAAACCAACAATGGACACACCTTAAATACCACAAAAGTAAAAAAGAAAAGGCAGAAAAGGAAATGGAGAAACAAGAAATAAAGGGATCAAATAGCAATATTATTATTTTTTTGAGGAAAATACTTAGTATAAGATCTACCCCTTCAGAAAATTTTAAGTGTAAAGCACAGCATTGTTTACTATTCTGCTGTTCAGTAGTTTTCTAAAACATATTCACCGTGCATAAGTGACATTTTGTAATTTTTGACTATTATTTTTTGATTTCTCTCTTCCCTCAGTCCCTGGTAAGCATCATTCTACTCTCTGCTTCCATGAGTTTGATTATTTTAGATTCCTCATACAAAAGGCAAAAAGGTGATACAGGAATTTCACTCTTCAGTAGGTACTTGTTCTCGGGGATTCGAACGAAGACTGAACCCAGGGATCACAGATCAGTGGTAAGATAGGACTTTTATTAGAAGTTAGAAAGGAATACAGAAAAGCACCAGAGCTTCTGGGAGAGGGAAGGAACTGAAGAACTCTCTCGGGAGTCTCCTCCTGGTCTCTTGTCTAGGGGTCTTAAGTCTAGAGGATTACACATGGCTGGCAGTTGGTTCTTTATAGTCTTTGTCTCTGAGAAGGAATTAGGGTGTGTGCTCCTGCGCAAGGTGGAACAACCCAAAAAACCATCACCGGCTGCTTTGTTCATGATCTTATCAGAGCCCAGAGGGTATGTCCCCCTAAAAGCAGTCTGCTTGTGCCTGGAAATGGGAATCTGACTTCTGAGCTCACCTGGGCCTAGAGAATAGGGGACTCCCTGTCTAGCCCTGAGTGGTGGAATCCTGTATCAAAGGGACATTGTGATATCACAGGGGAGGCAGCTGAGGGAAGTAGCTACCTATTCTAGGGATATAGGATCAAAAGGTGGAAGAGTCCCACAAACCTACCACTTATCTTTCTGAGAAAGAGGTACAGATAGTTTCAGTACTGGATAAATATGAACTGAAAATAAATGTTATTCTAGAACTGACTGCTGTTGCCAGGTGAAGAGAGATTGGCTGCATGATGGTGGTAGAAACAGTTATTTTCCTATTGTTGCTGTAACATATTTGTAACTTTCTTTTGTACGCTATTTTCATGTATTCTTGTGGTTTTTGTGTGGTTATATGTATTTCATTAATTATGTTAAGAATAAAATAAAATGTCATATGATCAAATTCCTTGTTGTGTCTGCATAACTTGAGAGTTATTTACTTTTGAGCCTAGATTTGAATATGCATGTTATGTGAATGATATATTTGTGTATACTTATTATATACATGTTAGCAATATAAACAATGTGTTAACCAGTTTTTACTTTTATTTTCCTACAGTTAAATACATGCAATTCATATTCAAAATAATCACTTAACATATGACATTATAGTCATTTTTTCTGATTGGTTGATGCATTTTTAAACTTTTAGAATATGAAGTAGAACACAGAAACACGAAAATGCACAAAACACACATGCAAATCCCCATACTCCTATAATACCACTCAATTGTAAGCTTCCCTTCATACTGCTAAAATTAATATTGACCATTTAGGATTTAAGTCTAGAGTACGTATAAAGAGTTTTTATCATGTAAGTTTGCATTCCAAAATCTGTGGTTTAGTTTTATCCATTTCTTTCTATGTTGCTGATACAAGATTATACCACTCAGGGCTGGACAGGGATTCCCCCATTCTCTAGGTCCAGCTGAGCTCACAAATCAGACCCACATTTCCAGAAACAAACAGGTTGCCTTTTCCAGGGCACACCTCTGGGCTCTAACAAGATCGTCAACAAAGCAGCCTGAGATGGTTTTGGGGTGGTTCCACCTTGAGTAGAGAGTATACACCCTAATCCCTTCACAGAGACAAAAACTGTAAGGACCTGATAACCTTGCCCTAGTGGAGGAGGAACTAAATTCATTCGTTAATGCACTCATTAACATTGAAGAGAGGTTTTTTCCCCCTACCACGTCCTGGCCAAGTGTAATTCTCAAGACCTTGTACCCCTAGATAAATAACTCTCTAGAGACTTCCCAGTTAGTTTTTTCCTCCTTCCAGAAGCTCTGGTGCTTTTTATTTTTTCTGTATTCCTTTATAATAAAATCCTATCTTACCACTGATCTGTGGTCCATGGGTTCATTCTTTGAATCCCTTGTATGCGATTTTTACATTATTGAATATTCTATATCATACATATGGTGTGCAATTTATTGGTTCTTTTCATTTCTATCAGCTATGCCTCACTGGTTTCTATAAAGTGGTTTTGTACTTCTTTGCTAGATTGATTCCTATCTTTTGATATTGAAATTAACCCTATTATTTTTTAATATTTCATTTTAAAATTTCTTATTGCTATCTAGCAAATTTCTTGCAAATGTATACACACATATGTACACATGTACTCAAATTTTGCACATAGACCTGATTTCTTCTCTACTGTATAAGAATAAAATGAGAAAGGATGAAATTAAATAACCATTATTGACCTTAAATGTGAAAGTCTACATAGCAGAAAGAAGAAAACACTCTTAGAGATAAATTATTAGAATACAGATGCTGGTAGCTAACACCCTGGTTCAAGGTCTTGAAGGGCAATATTTCAGTATTAAGGGTGATGCTTGTAAAAGAATTGTTTGATTTGTATTTTAGGTAGATTTATTCAGATGAAGAATTTTTTCTTTCTAATTTTCTAAGAAAATTTCATTCTTATGGACATCTCATTTTACCAAAATATTCTACATTTAGTGAAATAATCATATAATTTTCTCCTTTGTTTGAAAATATAAATCCATTATCTTTTTTAAAATAATGTTTTTAATTCTTATTTTATATTTGTGTTATTTAGTTATTCACATAGAGAGTGAATAATTTATTTAACAATTATTTATCAAAAGTCTACTATGGAAAAAAAGTTAAATTAATTTTATTATAAAGTGAAACATATTGCACAATTATAAAAATTATACTTTTGGAATGTAAAATTTTAATGCACATTTACATTATACTTTAATTGCTCCTATTTTGATATATAAATCTTCATGTTCATGAAGTACATTGAATATTAATTTACTAAACTAGAGATAATAGAGAAAAACATCTCTATTCTGACTTTTAGTACATGAAAGTTTTCATACTTTTCTTAATTAATTTCTGTGAAGAATTATTGTTCGGTGCGGTCTTTCTAAGACAGAGCCTGGAATTTCTTTTGTGTAGCAAATATGTACTATTAAAGAAGAAAATACAATTCTATAAAATAGGTGCCTTAAAATATCTCAATTATTGATTTTTTTCTTGTTATTTACACATTTCACAAACCTGACATAAAATGAATGGAAATTTTAAAATAAAAAGAGAGTTCGGCTTCATAAAATAGGACTGTGCCTGATGTTCTATCAAATCTCTCAAGGGAAAAAACAGATCTGAGAAAAATTAATATCCAATAATTTAATGTTGCACTCCAAATGCCTTATTGGAGCTTGATATTGTTAGCATACAAGCTACCATGCTGACATTTGATTATAGTTTATGTGGTTGTGAAACTAAATATGTTAGGATTTTTAATTTTCAGTGGTTTTTCACATCCAAGGTCATTTAATCCTTTGTGGTATGCCAGAAAGAATGCTTATATAACGCCAGCATGTATTACTAAATAAAATCTTATAGCACAAGTAATTATTTATCTTATTGTCAAGTCTCTTACATTTTATTTAGATATTAATTAGATCCTCAAAGTATTCTGATTTTAGCTTGACTTTTTAAAATTAATATATTCACACATGCAAAAGTCATAACTTGATATATAAAAATATAGATAATTATGTGTACAGACAAATAAGTTATAAATTCTTGTGCATATATAAGTATAGATGTATATTCTTTTAAAATAGCATCTAAATCTCTTAATATTTAGCTTCACAAAATGGACAGCATAAAAATTTCCTAAAGTAATTATTAATAATTCAAAATCTACCTTTTTTTTATTAACATTTTGATTTGCACTCAAATGACCATGAATTTTTAGTAACACAGATCAATAAGTAATATTTCCCCAGAAAAATTATAACACAAAAAAGTCTAAATTAAAACATAAAATTATTGAGTATTCAAAAGTATATAATATTATAGAACTTACTTGAGAAAAAATATTTGTTCATTCTAAGCTTTCTTTTTTAAAAAAATGTTTTTTAATAGATGGGGTCTTACTCTATTTCCCAGGTTGGAGAGCCCATAGCACTGTAATCATAGGTCACTAATAGACTTCAGCTACTGGATCAAGCAATCCTCCTGCCTTAGCCTCCCAGTTAGTTGGTACTATGGGACACCAGCCCCGCTAATTTTTTCCAGCTTTTGTTTTTGTAGAGAGAGTCTCATTGCGTTGTTCATGTAGTTCTCAAACTCCCAACCTCAATGATCTTCTTGCCTCAGCTGCCCAAAGTGCTGAGATTACAAATGTGAGCCACACACACAAAAAATATGCTGATGTTTTAAAAGTTATTTTTAATTTTTATCATGTACATTTGTTATAAAGATATATGTTGCAATGATTATTAATGTTCTATATCCATATTGTAATATCTTGATTAAAATTATACTTTTATAAGGTATCTACCTGATTCTTCATGACTTTCGGGATACAAGGTTGAATTTGTTTGTTTTGGTTTCTGTAATATACCATCAAATGTAAAAACTGTGGCAAAAGACACTAGAAAACCTCTGTTGGTCAAACAAGGCTGGGTTTATAAAAAATGCTAAAGAAATGGAAAACCCTATCTTGACAGTCTAAGTAGTTTTCCAAATGAATTAAATTAGGAAATGGTATTCATTGGATTTTAACATCTGGGCATGATGACTTCCAAGAAGTGGTTTAGGATGGAGCACATGTCATGTAATATGGGCAGGTTAAGGTGAGAGTCTTGATGTGAATCTTGATGAGTAATTGTCATGCTGAGAGACATGTTTGATCAGATGAGCAAATTTTTGCCTACAAAATTTGCTTGCAATAGTTTCCAAAAGAGAACAGCGAAATTATTCATTCGTTTGGCATATCATCTTCTGGGCAAGCATATCCCAGAGGCCACAGTTAAATTATGCTGATCCAGGTGGTCTCATTCTCAGCCTCAACACGTGAATATGTTGAAGCAGGTGTTCTCAGTTCTTGCAGTATTGTTTGTTGATATGGGTCAAGGAAATATCCAGATGTATTTTCCCCACAGGGAAAAAGTGAACTTCTATTGGGTATGTAAGGCAATTAAAATACATGTTCATGATAAGGGGGTGAGAAGTGAGGAGGCCATGACTAGGCCCCAAAGGGTCCAGTAATTCTGATTCAAGTAAAAATCTGAGACAAAACATTAGATGATTCTTACATCGTTACTTCAGAACCTCTTGTGTTGACTATGACCTCTAAAGAATCTTCAAACTAAAATGCTTTTACAGATTCACTGTCTTTTTGTGGACATTCAGAGGTGGATGAAGTTGGTGATGTGTGTGGCTGCTGGGGAAGCACTTTCAGGTCTGTGGTACCTGCAATCTTTGTCCCTTCCCAGTATTTAATTATTAGTTGCGCTGAATTTTTCTTTTGAATAACTTGAGTCTAGCTGGCATAGCCAATGAATACTCTTCATTCCTTATATAACTTCACACATTTGTCATTTAAATGCTGGTGAATATAATCATCTTCTAGAAATTGTCTTAACATTTTTTTTCCATAAGAAAATGTTTTGGTTTCCTCTTTCTAGTATGCTAGCCTCTTTTTTTCCCGTGATCCTCCCCTTATGACCAAGTTCATAGAAGTTATTTTTCTATGTTCTAACTTGTGCATTCCATGTATCATTTTATATTAATTCATTCTATGACTAATTCCCCATCAATATGGTGACAACTACATACATTAGTGCAACTATTAATTTTAAGGTTAGTAATTCCCTCATGTCAGAGCAGCAGTTCACTTAATGTCAATGTTTATTCATTAGAGATCAAAGTTATCTACCTCTCAATAGCATTTTTAGTCACCCAGAACTTTTTTCTTGATAATTCTTCTCTATGGGATGACAAGGTAGTACAGATCTGTGGTCACTGGCCTTTACTTTTAGATATCCTTTCCTTGTCACTTTCTTCCATCAGATTTCTATTTGAAGATTTCATCATGGTGCCCGTAGCACAGTGGTTATGGCACCAGCCACATACACCGAGGGTGGTGGGTTTGAACCTGGCCCAGGCCAGCTAAACGACAATGACAACTGAAGATTTCACGGTGCCAAAATGCTCCAAGAAGAGCATTTTCTCATCTATTTTCATCTCATAGATAATCTCATCTAATTATTAGACTTGCTTTTTTTACATTCAAAAACCAAACGTTGATTGCCAGCTTTCTATATATTGGGAACTGGTAAAACAATGATGACTTATACATTCTTTAGCTGCAAAGAGTGCACATTCTAGAAAATGATAGCAATAAGTAAATAATTACAATGCCCTGTAGTTATTTTTATAAGCAAGGCACAGATGTTTAGTAGTATGGAGGGAAAAAAAAACACAATTTGACACTTAACACACGCACTTTATTGATCCGTATGCTAAATTTTTGGTGGCCTTTTACTCAATTTCATACAATCTAAGGCCAAAATAAATATACTATCCTGTCCTTTAGTTGAAATCTCACAGCGTGTAACCTATTTAGATTGGCTTCTTTCAATAAATACTAAGCACATAAGTTCCATTCTTGTCCTTTCATGGCTGGATGACTCGTTTCCTTAGAGATGAATCATATTCCACTGTTTGGACGTGCCATATTTATTTCTTCATTCTCCTACTGGAAGACACCTTCACTGCTCCCAAGGTTTGACAATTATAAAGAAAGCTTCTAGAACACTCATGTGCAGAATCTGGTGTGAACACATTAAGTTTTCAACTCCTTTGGGTAAATGCCAAGAAAAATGATTGCTGACTTGTACAGAAGTAATATGTTTAGTTTTGTAAGAGACTGTCAAATTGTTTTATGAAATGTACCATTTCATATGCATCCTCACCAACAATGAGTGTGAGTTCTTGCTGTTCTCCAACCTCCACATTATTTTGTGGAGTCAGTGTTCTGGATTTTAGCCATTCTAATAGATGTGCATTGCTATTTTCATTTGCATTTTCCCAATGACTTACAATGTTAGGCGTCTTTTCACGTTTATTTGCCATCTATATGTCTTTTTTGGTGATGTATTTATTAAGGTCTTTGTCTATTTTTTATTTGGGTTATTTTGTTATTGTGCTATATATTGGGCAACAGTACTTTATCAAATGTGTCTTTTGCAAATATTTTCTCTCAGTCTGTGTCTTGTATTCTCATTCTCTTAAAAGTTTCTTTTGCCAAACAGAGATTGTTAATTCTGATGAAATCCAGTTTATCACATTTTTTCTACAGGTCATGCTTTTGCATTCACAGAGCCCTCTAGGTTTTCTCCTCTGTATCTCCTAGGAGTTTTAGAGCTTTGGGTTTTACATTAATGTGTATGATCAACTTTTAGCTAATTTTTGTAAGGGGAGTTAAGAATGTGCTTAAGATTCAATCTTTCACATGGGAATTCTACTTGTTCCATCATTATTTTGTTGAAAAGACTTTATTTACTTCACTTACTTTACTCTTTTTCGGAGATCAGTGGATCTATCTCTTTGTGTCCCTTTCATCTATATGTCTGTTTATCCCTGTTTCATTTACTCTAATAAGTCCAGCAGCCACTTTATGTGGATCTTTCAAATTTATTATTCTCCATCAATGTTGTGTTCATTACCCTTGTTTGGTTGCCTTTCCTTACAGACTTTAGAATCAGTTTGCCGACAGCCTCTACAAACCTGCTTAGATTTTGACTGGGATCGCACTGAATCTATAGAGCAATTTTGGAAGAACTGAACATCTTGACACCTTTGAGCTTTCCTTTCTATGAGCATATGATCTCTCTCCATTTATTTAGTTCTTTTTGATTTTTTAATCAGTTTTCCTTCACATAGTGTGTATATATTTTGTAGGATTTATAATATTTTATTTTAGGCATGAATATAATAGTACTGCATTTTAAAATTTGAATACCACTTGTTCATTTCCAGTATATAGAAAAGTGATTGAATGTTGCACATTACATTGTATCTTGCTGCCGTGCTATAATTGCTTATTAGTTACAAAAAGTTTTTTGTCAATTATTTTGCATTTCTTACAAAGACAATCATATTATCTGCACAGAGAGACAGTTTTATTTCCTCTATCTTAATCAGCATACCTTCTATTTTCTTTTATTATATTATTGCATTAGCTATGCATTCAGTATGAGGCTGACAAGAACAGTCAGGGGGACATCCTGGCTTTATTCCTGATTACAGTGGGAAAACTTCAAGTTTCTCATCACTAAGTATGATGCTAGCTGTAGGTTTTTGAGAGATATCCTTTATCAAGTATAAGTTCCCCTCTGTTTGTACATTGCTGAAATCTTTTATCATAAATGATTTTTGGATTTTGTCAAATATGCTTTTTTTGTATCTATCGATATCACCGTCCACTTTTAATAGTTTAACCTATTGATGTGGTTACCTCTGTTAGTTTTGAAAGTTGAACCAATCTGACATATGTGAGATAAATCCCACATGGTTGTAGCATATTTTTTTTTTTTTTCTTTTTTGAGACAGAGATTAGATTTATTGCTTGAGCTACAGTGCAGTGGCATCATCATAGCTCATTGCAACTGTACATGCCTGGGCTCAAGTGATACTCCTTCCTCAGCCTCCTGATTATGTGGAACTAAAGGTGCACACCACAGTGCTTAACTAATTTTTTCTATTTTTTGTAAAGGTGGGATCTTGCTATGTTGCTCAGGCTTATCTCAAACTCCTGGCCTCAAGTGATCCTCCAACTTTGGCCTCTAAAAGTACTAGGATTACAGATGTGAACTGTCATGCCTAGAAAAATTTTGTAATAGATTTTTGGATTCAATTTGCTAACATTTATTTTATGATTTTTATATCTATATTCATGAAAGATAGTGATCTCTCATGAACATAATAGTTTTCTTTTTGTGCCATGTTTTTGTTTGGCTTTGGTGTTAAGGTAATGCTAGATTCATGGACTGAGTCAGGAAACAATTCCGTTTGCTTCAATCCTCTGAAAGAGAAGAGATCTGATGCAATTTCTTCCTTAAATGTTCTGTAGAATTCACACTGAAGCCATCTGGATCGTTTGCTTTCTTTCTTAGAAGATAATTAATTATTGATTAAATTTCTCTAATATATATTAAGTCTATTCAGAATGTCTATTTCTTCCTAAGTGAGTTTTGGCAGATTTTGTCTTTCATGGACTTGGCCCTTTGAATCTATGTTATCAAATTTGTGACTATACATTTTCTTAATAGTATACCTTAGTTATCATTTTAATGTGTGTGAGATCTTAGTTACATCTTTTCTTTTATATTTGATTTTAGTAATTTGTATTTTTTTTTCAACTTTTTTTTTTAGTTAGCCTGGCCAAAGGCTTATCAATTTTATTGATATTTTCAAGTAACCAGCTTTTGTTTTTTTCTATTCTTTAATGACTTTGTTTGTGAATTTAATGATATTTGCTCTAGTTGCTATTATTTCATCTCTTCTGCTTACTTTTGATTTGATTTGCTCTTCTATTTCTAATTTCCTAAGGTATACACTTCCATGATTGATTTTAGATCCTTCTTTGTTTCCAATATATGCATTCACTACACTAAGTTTTCTTCTAAGAATTGTTTTTGCTGCATCTTGCAAATCTTGATAAATGTATTTTTATTTTCATTTAGTTCAAAATATTTTTTAATTTACCTTGAGATTTCTTTTCTGACCCATATGCTATTGAGAAATGTGTGTGTGTGTGTGTGTGTGTGTGTGTGTGTATTTTGCAGTTTTTGGCCAGGGTTGGGTTTGAACCCTTCACCTCCGGCATATGGGGTCAGCAGCCTACTCCTTTGAGCCACAGGCACCGCTCTTTTTTCTTTCTTTTTTTAATAATTTAGTGCAGTACCATAATTCTTGACTGACATACCATAGTACATACACAAAGTGCCCAGTGAGTAAACTCACTCAGAAACTTTTGATAAAACTTCAACTTCCACAGTAGTGAAAGGATTCAAAATGTCCACTGGACTTTCGAAAAACTTGATACCCCAAATTTCACCAGACTTATCAACATTCTCCATTAATGTGAACGGCTTAAATTGTCCTCTAAAGAGGCACAGGTTAGCTGACTGGATACAAAAACTCAGGCAAGATATTTGCTGCATATAAGAGTCACATCTTACCTTAAAAGACAAATATAGACTCATGGTGAAAGGTTGGTCAATCATATTTCAGGCAAATGGTAATAAGAAAAATGCAGGTGTTGCGATTTTATTTGCAGATACAATAGGCTTTAAACCAATAAAAGTAAGGAACAATAAGACTGGTCACTTCTTATTTGTTAAGGGTAATACACAATATGATGAGATTTCAATTATTAATATCTATGCACCCAACCAGAATACACCTCAATTTATAAGAGGAACTCTAACAGACATGAGCAACTTGATGTCCTCCAGCTCCATAATACTTGGAGATTTCAATACTCCCTTGGCAGTGTTGGATCAATCCTCCAATAAGAAGCTGTGCAAAGAAATTTTAGATTTAAACCTAACCATCCAACATTTGGATTTAGCAGACATCTACAGAACATTTCATCCAAACAAAACTGAATGCACATACTTCTCATCAGCCCACGGAACATACTCCAAAAATCGATAACATCTTAGGTCACAAGTCTAACCTCAGTAATTTAAAGGAATAAAAATTTTTTCTTGCATCTTCTCAAACCACCTTGGAATAAAAGTTGAACTCAGTAACAACAGGAATCTGCAGACTCATACAAAAACATGGAAGTTAAATAACCCTAGGCTGAATGATAGCTGGGTCAGAGATGAGATTAAGAAGGAAATCACCAAATTTTTAGAATAAAACAACAATCAAGACACGAACTACCAGAACCTCTGGGATACTGCAAAGGTAGTCCTAAGAGGGAAATTTATAGCATTGCAAGCCTTCCTCAAGAAAACGGAAAGAGAGGAAGTTAATAACCTAATGGAACATCTCAAGCAACTGGAGAAAGAAGAACACTTCAACCCCAAACCCAGCAGAAGAAAAGAAATAGCCCAAATCAGAGAAGAATTAAATGAAATTGAAAACAAAAGAATTATACAACAGATCAATAAACCCAAAAGCTGGTTCTTTGAAAAGATCAATAAAATAGATAAACCTTTGGTCAACCTAACCAGGAAAAAAAGAGCAAAATCTCTAATTTCATCAATCAGAAATGGTAGTGATGAAATAACAACAGACCCTTCAGAAATTCAAAAAATCCTTAACGAATACTACAAGAAACTTTACTCTCACAAATTTGAAAATACGAAACAAATCGACCAATACCTGGAAGCACGCCACCTACCAAGACTTAGCCAGAACGAAGTGGAAATGTTGAACAGGCCTATATCAAGTTCTGAAATAGCATCAACTATACAAAATCTCCCTAAAAAGAAAAGCCCAGGACCA
>CAUYPK010080420.1:0-16190 GCA_963574355.1 Loris lydekkerianus
AGATACAGCCAATGTGGTACCATGCCACTGGCCCGACCCTGTCACTCACCTCTTCCCCCGCCTTCTTTCCCTGCCCCTTCTCCACAATAAAAAAATAAATAAATTCAAAAAAAAAAAAAAAAAAAAAAAAAAAGAAATGGCATTTATTTGAGGCCCAATCAAAAAGTTTTGTTCAAAATTATATATTGGTGCTTTCATACATTCAATACTAACTAAGACGGCAGATATTACCTTGTACTTTTGAAAAATCACTATAGCAAAATTTCAAATAAAAACAAAGCAATTTAGCAATACTGTTACTATTGATGACTAGAAACTTCATGAATAACAGTACCCATGAATCCTGAATGTTTAAGACATTCAAATTGAACTTACATATTCCTTTATAACATCTTCTTTCTTATACATTTATCAGTAATCTTCATTAATAAAATGAATTCTTCAGTTTCAGAAAAATTGAAGATACTGTTGACACTTCAAAGTTTAAGAATCCAATTTCTTCCTCTTTAAAGGAATTTTAGAACCTTTGGAAATGATGTTCTCAGGAACCTGTTATACTTCAAATTTTAGCTTAGCTTTTGGAAAGACTTTTAAATGGGAATCCTGTCTTTCCAAATTAAATTCTGAAAGTGTAAAGCATAATTTTTTAATGATGGAATTTAGAAATATTGATGCATTGAGTACTATTAGTTTGATGCCACTTTTTGAATGAAGAATAACATAATTATCTCTTGATTTCTTCCCTAAGAGTTTGGTTAAAGAATAAACTAGTATTGGAATGATAGAAATAAAACCCTTTAGCATAATATGATTCGTACTGATGAGACATAATATAGAGTTGCTTTTCTTTTCAGTTCAGAAAGCTGATTTCCTCCCCTGTTTTCTGATTCCTGGTCTTTACATTTTGGAGCACTCAGACTTCTTTAATAAAAGTATAAATAAGATTGAGAAATGGAGTGGAGACTTCACATCTTTCGTATTAACCTGGATGGAGGATGAACGGAGTCTTCTTAGGAAAGCATCACAAGGACAGAGAAGCAAGAATCCAACGTCCTCAATTCTCATATGAAGGCAGTAGATGAGCTGATACCAGGGGTGGGGTAGGGAATGAGGCAGGGGGGAGGGGAGGAGGGAGGGGCACGGAAGGGGGCACAGTGCATGGCACATCTCTAGGGGTGGGACACGATTACAAGAGGGACTTTTCCTAACAACTGCAGTCAGTGTAACCTAATTCTTGGTACCCTCAATGAATCTCAAATAAATAATAATAAAAAATTATAGTTTTGTGTTGACATCTGAAACTCATTGAGAAATTTCTAGGTTTAGTGATTCTCTGCTTCCTAGGTGGATAGAGCAACAACTATGCCCAACCAGAATTTTCTTAGGAAAACTATAAAGAATTACAAAGAATAGATGTCATTCTGAGGATCAAATTAGTGAAGAGATTACTGAAAGTTTAGGAAGACTAGCAGATTCTTGGGTTAGAAACCCACATTTCCCATAGATGAAATGATTTGGAGAAATGGAGCTTTGTTGCTCCAAGGGCCAAAAGAATTGGGTGATATGTCCAGAAGTAAGGCAGGAATCCAATGATCCAAAGGTCCTGACTAACTACTATATGCTCAAGTGCTTGAAAAGTCAATATCCTATTCCAGTGCCTTATTTTTTCCAATATACTTAACAGACATGTGGTAGTTTATACTTTGGCATCCGTATTTTTTTTTTTTTTTTTTTTTTTGCTTTTTAAGTCTGATGTTCAGGGTCAGAACATTGGCCTGGGAATGAATTGTTCCTAGTTAATATTACGGAGATAATACTTTGAGCATTAAGCTGATGCACTTTTCATTCCCCACAAAGCATGTTACTCTGGCGCTGCTACCCACTGAATCAGTGGTATTTGATACATCAGAGGAAGAACAGTATCTTTTAGAACCATCATTCTCCCAATCTGAGCACAGATTAGCAAGACCTGAAAGGTTCATTAAATACACTGTGAGGCCCCACTTCCAGAGTTTCTATTTCAGTAGGAAGAGGGGTAGGTCCCACGAATTTGTATTTCTCACAGTTTCCTAGGTAATTTTGTACTTTTGGTAGGGACCAAGGTTAAGAACTAGTTTTTAGAACAAAGACATCTGTGGTAACCTTCCCACATCCCCTTACATTCCTGTGCTGGCTGCTGCATTCTCAAGAGGAAAATTCTTGGCCAAAGACATCCATCTTGTCTAAAAAGTGGCACAACCACCCTACACACACACACACACACACATACACACACGCGCGCGCACACACTTGCACACACATGTTGACTGATTCAGAAATGCAAGCCAGCCAGCTTCCCTCAAGTCAGACCCATTCTCTGGTATAATTCCCGGCTTCCTGGTGAAATCTGCCAAAGCTAGACTCCAGCTGAGGCCACAGTTTACTCAGCTATTTCTCCTTGCTCTGTCCTGGTTCTCTCTCTACCTACCGAAAAAACCTCCATTTCAGACACCACTTCTATGAAAGCCAAGCCAACACAGTATTCGCTCAACTTTGGGTCTCAAACTCCACTTGTCAAGTCCACAGATAAACAGCAGAATTGGCTGAGAATTTTAATTTTCTTTGTTCAAAAATTTCCCATTTATATAGTGAAAGCCCACTCTGGGGGATTCAAATCATAGGATTTGACTGTTACCTGTTCTGTGGAGAGGACTGAAGCGATGACGCACAGAAAGGTCCCACCAAATGCAGTGGAGGAGAGGACAAGAGGTCACACTGCCCCACTGGCACCGGCTGGAGCACCCGGGAAGGCACACGGCCTCCTGTGGCAGATGGTCTGAGTTTTGTTTTCCGGGCATGACTTGGGAAGATTGCACAGTCCTCAGAGAAGCCCAAGTTAAGTACGGAGTCTTCTCAGTCATGGATCTTTAAATGGATGAAACTAACCCCATGGGTTTGGGTTCTTTAGCAAGACCTTCAGGTGGTGTGAGGAGCACCAACTAGCCCCCAAGGTGTCCAGTTTCATGCCACTAACTTGCCAAATAATTCAAATTTCTGACTTAAATTAATCTCTTTGCATTTGAATCTCCTTTGAATTCCTTTCCCATTGCCCATCTCATCCCTTCCTATAAAGGTAGTCCATGAGGGGCTACCTTATAAAACTTCTGTGTTGTCCTCTGATCACCTCTACAAACACTTATAAAATGTTAAAACAGAGATCTGTAACCGTGGCTTGGCTGACGGTCAGCTGGTGGTCCTTTGCTAACTTGGCCCTGACCTTGGATATCCTTAGGGACACTTGGATTTGGATCATTAGATTAGGTGGTCTTTAAAGCTGTCCTCTTTGCCACTCTTCCCTCACCTAGTGACTCCTGCTCCTACCCGCAGGCTTGTCAGCCTGTGTGCCCTTGTAGTAGCACCCAGCACTTTCCTGGCTACAGCAAACAGTGGGCTTCAGCGCACAGTATAAACTATTTTGAAGAAAAAAATATATACAACCATTATAACAAGTGGGGAGGGAGGGAAAGGAATTCTTTCTATCTCAGTTTTGGCAAAGCCCCAAAACAAGGTTCCTTGGCCTACCAAACCAGGTAGTCTGGATCCATAGGTCATAACCGCCCACCAGTCCATACAAGAGATTAGAGAGTCTAAGGAGGATAGAAACCTTTTAGGAGAGGCACTTTGGAGAGTGCCATGGTCAGCGTATTGGAAATGCTCTGTCCTCCCAGGGGAAGGGGTCGAAGATGTTTTTCAATCAGATTAAACCTACAGAAAAGTGTTTCATTGAGACCACTCTGAGATTTACCTGTGTTTGCTGGAGTTTGGGGGTACGCTGGACACCTGAGAAACCTAAAGGGTGAGATACTGTCTGGCTAGTGTTTCGACCTCAGACTGAAGAGACGGGGCTGCGTGGGGTGGCCTGTCCTTCCAAACATTGCAGGGACAGAGGATAACATGAATACTTCCTGTAGACCAGAAGTGAATCAGAGGTTTTCACTTGCCCACCTGAAGGGAACTTCAGGAGAAACACTGCTGACCATGGAACGGACATATGTGGCAAAAATGCTGTGAAAACCTCACACAAGGAAAAGAATCGGGATTGAACATCCACAAAATTCAGAAAGAGCCAAAAGCAGATGGGACATCAGGATTTCTTCCTCTCACCTACTCTCCCCCCTTGCTTTCCTTGCCTTAACTTTGGAGAAACCAGAGGCTGCAGAGAAATCAGTGGTGAGTGGAGAAAAGATGGAGAAGTTTCCAGCAGGGAAGCTGGAAAAAATCAAGGACCTTGTTCCCACTTCGGTGGCTGGCCGGAGCTGGGGTAGGAAGAAGCTGTCAATGAAGCAGTGAGCTGTGGCGATGTCCACGTGACGGCATGTCACGGAGCTGAGAGGGTTTAGATGGCCCAGAAGTGAAGCGGTGACTCTTTATGCCTCACCTTGATAAAAGGGTAATTCTCCAGCAGGGTAAGAGGAGGACTAGCTCTTCAGAGCAAGTGTAAAGGGACAAGGGAATAAATAATAAGTTTGTTTTCAGATGCATACTTTTAGTCCTGCTCATTAAGCATAATAAAAACATTCCTCTTTGAATGCCTTAGTAGACTTGTATAGATATTAATCCTACAACACACACTTACCTATTTTTAACTACACATTTTTGCTTTTTTTGCCCTCTACAATTTCATAGTTGTCTGACATAGGGTCTTTTAAGCTGTCTTCTCTGCTCTAACCAGCTTTGGTGGAGTCTGTTTCTCTCTGAGACCAGTTTTCTGCATGTGTTGCACAAGGAAACCGGGTCAGGTGACTTCCTGGGTATTTCCCGGTTCTGCTGTGGTGGGATTCTACATGTTTTGGCTTTCAAATTTGTTTCACTTTCTTCCTTTCCACAGCTTTTCAAAATTTTATGAGGCTATGACCCAGGAGCTGAGCAAAGGAAGTCTTTCAATAGTGTGAATTATTTGCTTTATACACAGCTCCTCATGAAGAGCTGTCAAGAGGCTTTCATTCCATCGTAGGATGAAATGAACTGTCTGCATTGTGTTGTGGTGGGAATGAAACAATAAAGGTACTCCAGTTCTTCATAATTTCTAACAGCCAAGAAACTGATCTTTAGAAAAGGTTATGGTACATTCATGGGACAGTTTTCCAGGAAAACGCCCAAATGATTCCATTATGTTTTGAAATATTTATTGATCATCTTCTTTCACCATTTAATTTCACAGGGTCTACACAGTGCCTGGCACATAGTAGGTGCTCAATATGTATTTATTCCATGAGGGAATGGTATACTGTAAGGTAGGAAAGTAATCTATTACATATCCAGGAGATTAAACTTGGAGATTCACTAAATAGCATTCTATCATACTATCTATTACCTACAAAGCAAATCTGGATTACTAATTCACAAAGCTTTTCTAAATACATCTTTGTTGCTGCTAATCAATGGTTGATGCATTTTGGTCAAATAAAATAATTTATTGAGCACTCTCGACACACCAGATAATCTTTTCAGTGCTTTATTTACCTCATTTGTTCCTCACCAGAATCTTACAAGGTCAACTCCATTTTACTAGTAAAGAAGTTGAGCCAGGGAGAAGTTGAGAGATTTACTCAAAGTGATATGGAACTAAGATTTTAAACAGATTCAAAAGCCTGGTTTTTAACCCTATATTTCCTTCCTTAAAAAATGTCAAGAAGGTTTTTTTGACTTCCAATATGCTATGTAAGAAGTCTCTGTAAAATCGTTCCCCCATGCCTTTGGTACTGTTAGACGATTCTTCCAGTTACCTACTTAATCATTATTTATTGAGCATCAACTACTACTGACCACACAGAGTCACAGATGGGTTTGGGTTCCTATCCTCATGGTATTTACAGTTTGATGAGTAAAATGGACAATTAATAAGCAATGATAATATAATATGGAGAAATACAAGGGCGCGTAGAAGGACACCTAAACAAGGGCCTCCTAGGAGGCTGCTCATTCTCAGTCTAGAGCTGTGATCTACACTGAAGCCACCACAGAGTCAGAGAAATGAAATTAGCCGTGTTCCCAGCTCCTGAAAAGTACCAGAAACTTGATAAATGCTTGTTGAATTACTGGTATTGACTACATGACACAAAAACTAAAAGGTACCATGGATACTACTTCTCATGTTCCCCAATCTATGCTGATTATCTTCCCCAAGTGCAAGTTCACATCAGGCTATTGGAAAAGTCAAATTTCCTGAATGGTACCTTCATTATGATCAATCCTACAGCACCAGGACTCATTCTTCTTACCCCAATAACCTTAACAAGATTTGGCAATTCCAGCCATAAAAATCTGAGCCTGGGCTTAGACTCGTAGAACTAAATTAAATGAAACACCTTTTTTTATCTTTTTATTAAATCAAATTGTGACGGTGCACTTCTGAGCATTTGTAAATTTCATTCCTAATTAACCCAAAGACTCTGAAATAAGCAACCCATACTCAGAGTCAATAGGGTAGGTACTTTTTGTGTGTACATTAAGGTTTATATCGGCATTTTGACTATGAAGCTCATAGGAACTTCTAAAAAGAGAGCTAAAAATAAGTGTTTTAAATAGTGATTTTGGGATATTTTAAAGCTAAAATTGATTAATACATCAATGTTTTCACTCATTAAAGAAAATATTTATGACAAACACCACAGTATATTCAGTAATCTAGTCTCATTCCAAAACTTACCTTGCCAAGGCAAAGGCATTATCAATAAGACTTGCACGATCAGCAGAAGAAAAACTCTGCTAAAGAGAGATAAGAAACAAGAAAAACTCTGAGAAGGAGCGGTAAGAAACTTGAACCTTAAAGCAAAAGCATTTTGAGAAAAATTAATATCATGAAGATGCTGTTCTTAAGAACAAAAATAAAACAATTCCCAACCATTGGTGTCTCTTACCCTGTGGTTCAAGGAAAGATCTCCGGCTATCTGGTTCCAAATTGGTACTTCATAATTTACGCGATAAAACCCAATATGATCTGGGTTTATTTTGAGAAAAGCATTTCCACTAGGATTAGAAGAGTTCAAAGTGATTCCTGTGGTAGTAAATAAATACTAATGAGAAACATGTTTGCATGTACTATAAACACAGAGAAATTAGACCTTGAGAGAAAAAAGACAAGACGAGAAGAGAAAAGAAATCCTAGCTCAGTAAGTCTAGCTTGATTTGGATCCAAAGCCCCAAAGCTAATTCTTACTTGGTTGCCTAACTTTAGTATGTCACTGCAACTTTACTGAGTGAGCTAAAAAAGAAATAATACAAATAAATGTCTTATAATTTGTGTCTTGTACTTCTTAATGGAAGAAGCTTGCCAAATGGGTGAAATAATTTTGTACTTGTCAATCCCTCAATAAAAGAAAACATACAATGCCTAAAGACAGAAAAACCCATGCCTTCAGGGGTAGTCTATATATTCCTAAACAGAATGGATTAATTACACAAAGCAAATTCAAAGAGGCATCCTGGGAAGGGGATAAAAATATAAACACTGAAAGTACTTTGTTTATTAAAATCAACATGGAAGTTGATGAAAGGGGCTATTGCTAAGCATAATAATAGATTGAGAATCAGTAACACTTTTAACGTGTGTGGCAATAGAACTGAAATCCAAATGCAACATTCTTGACTTTGTAATCCTTCTCATACTTACTCTTTCAATTTTATTTACCTTTGTAAAGTCATCTACTTCCTTATTTCTATTGGTTACATCAATGCTTTTTCATCAATAGATTTACAAATTAACTTTCTCTCTAAAGCAGCAGTCAATATTTATGTAGGGCTCTAGTGGATATATATATCTAAGTGGATATGTATACAGATATTTTAGAAGCCCAGCATTGAAGGAACAGACTTGTGTTTTAGGTACAAAATACACGCTTAAAGTAATAGCTATGCTGACCTGACTACCATTTGTTAGCATTACTCCTATACTTTTCCACTCAGATTTTCTTTTGTTGAAAATACACAACACATTAATTCAATTTAAGTTACGGTATAGGGACCCTGAGTCTATTTGAGGAATTTCAAATAGTTTAATGTAGGGACAATGTAGGGTGTGATATTGGAAAAGAGCAGATGAGAAAAGAAACAAAAGCCCCGGCTTCAGTATGAAGAGCCACACCACATTAAGGAACTCATCTTCTGAATAACATGCTCAAGTCTGTTTTCAAGAAAGATTTATTTTCTTAGACAGAAAATGTTGATAGTGTTATGGGAGATATTTTGGAGGAGATTCTAGAGGTAAGAATTTAGTGTTTGCTGTAATAATCTAGGGTAAGAGAGGAAGAGGGCCTACACTCACATGGAAAAGATGAAAACAGAAAGGAGGTGATATATTCAAGAAGCGTATCACAAGTAGAATCAACACAACCCTTTTTCTGGAGTGATGTGGACAGTTAGAGAAGGGGAAAATGGATCGCATGATTGGGTGAATAATGGGACTGCCATTACAGAACAGAGGAAGGTGAGTCAGTTGGGGAGGAAAGATGATTTAAATTTTGGAAGTGTTTGCAAGGTCTGGAAGCTATCCAGGACACAGTAGTTTTTCATAATATATGAGTAAGCCCTTCAACGAGACAATAAGTTTCTTTAGAAACTTTCAGAGTAGGTGCTTGACAAATTATAAACCCTTACCTCACTCATGTAGTATTTATCTTTCTTTGTCATTCTCCCATGGACAAGTTGTTGAAAGGAGGCTAATCTTCTGGCAACCATACACTTTGGATGTTTGTATCAGGGGGAGAGTCGTTTGCTAAGTGTAAAGCCTTATGTTATGGGAGAAAGAGCATGAACTTTAGAATAAAATCATTGGTCTGTGACTTACTGGCTGTGTGACCTTGACCAAATCACTTGACCCCTCTGTGTCCCAGTTCACAAGAGAAGTAGGGATAAAAATCCCTCACAGTGGCTGTTGTGAAGATTAAACAAGATAAAATAAGTAAAGTGTGGGTCACAGTTATGTGTATTGTGTCCAACAGATGGTAGCTATCCCCATTATTATGAGCAGGGATATGGTGCCAATTCTATAAATAGCAAAGCAAATATAAATAACTTGGAGAAGTTCCTGGCAATCCACCTAAATACTGCCATATTTTAGTGTGCTTTATATGTACCTAGTTAAGCCTGTCTAGAGTTACTGTGATTTTTCTCACTTTATGGAGGAGGAAGTTGAGACCCAGGAAGTCAGTAGTTAAGGACTTTCCAAGTTCATGCTACTTTCAGAACAGCTGTCAACAGCAAAATGCTTTTGGGTTGTTTAGTTACATAATAAAGTGAGTAGAGCTAAAATACTGATGCCTAATCCAAGTGGCAGGTTGGAGTATACGTTTCCTTCTGTTTCTCCACTTACTATGAGTTTTTTTCTGATTATAACAATAGTACATATTTTTATGGACACTTAGAAAATACAAAAAAAAAAAAAAGAAGAATGTAAACATTACCCAGTACAGTTGCCATGATTTTATCATCTCTGTGCATTCATGTGTGTATTTTCTAAATATTACACACATAAATGGACCCTAGTCTTTTCTTGATTAGTAGTCTTGTTTCATTTGAAATTATATTGTAAACTCCTTGCAATTTCATTTTATATATTCAGAAGTGTATGTTTAAATGGCCACATAATACCGCATTACTCAACTTATAAATTGTTTTGTTCGGTTTCTTACTGGCTCTATGAATAACAGTATTGCATTAACTATTTCTGGGTAAAGGCTCTCTCTAGAAAATTCTTATTTTTTTCTTTTATTCTATGCCTAAAGGATAGAGAAAAGTGACAATTACATTTTCAAAATTTCATCCAGGTGCTATTTAGTTTCTACCCTATAGATTTCAGTAACAGAACACATGTGACAGTTCTTTTATGTGACTACTACATATAAATAATTATAACAAACTTTAAACAAGTAGACAGCTTGTGATAGCCTGAGAGTCTGAGAGAATAAAACATTTTTCTTTGGCGATATAAATGCTGTGGTGGCACTAATCCTTTAAGCAAGTAATTTTTCAGTGCAAAATGACACAAATTCACATCTTATTAAATTTCAGGCATCACTTAATAGTAAAATAGCTGAACGATACAAAAGTAGTACTTTTTGATAGATACTCAAAGCATACTCGAAGAGCTAAAAATATCAAGTAGGTTACATTATCAGAATGTGGAGTCAAGAAAGAAAATTTTAATCTCTGAAACTAAAGCTAATATGATCCATTATAAAATGGATTAGTTATCCATTTGTGGTAATGTTTTCAACAAATTACCCATTCAAGCAAGTATTTGGGATTGTATTAGTAATAATTATAGGATTGCTTCTAAATCTCTGCAAGTGGCCTACGGGATCTTCCTGTGCAGGCATACCTCGACTTGGTGCACTTCACTTTACCATGCATTGCCAATACTGCATTTTACAAATGTGGCAACCCTGTGTCAAGGTTGACCATCAACTCTGTCAACGCCATTTTTCTAACAGCATGTGCTCGTTTTGTGTCTCTATGTCACATTTTGGTAATTCCCATGGTATTTCAAGCTTTTTTCAGTGTTATCATATTTGTTGTAATGATCTACAGCCAGCTATCTTTGATGTTGTGTATTATTGAAATTGTCCCATGAACACATCCAGTGAGATGGTGAACTTAACCGATCAGTGTTGTGTGTGCTCTGACTGCTTCGCCAACTGGTCCTTCCTCTGTCTCTCTTCCTCTCCTGAGGCCTCCCTCTTCTTTGAGACACAACAGTATTGAAATTAATCCAATTACTAACCAACTCTACAATGACTTCTAGCTAGAAATGTTTAAGCTTAGCGAGAAAGGCATGTGGAAAGCCGAGGCAAGCGGAAAGAGAGGTCTCTTGTGCCAGTTAGCTAAGTCATGAATGCAAAGAAAACGTTCTTGAAAAAAGTTAAAAGTGCTATGTCAGTGAACACACAAATGATAAGAAAGTGAAATACCCTTACTGCTGATACAGAGAAAATTTTAATGGTCTGGATAGAAAAGCAGACCCAATCCTGAGCAAGGCCCTAACTATTCAATTATAGAAAGGCTGAGATAGTTAAGGAAACTGCAGGAGAAAACAAGCAGATGCTGATTCATGCGGTTTCAAGAAAGAAGACATCTCCACAAAATAAAAGTACAAGTACAAGGTGAAGCAGCGAGTGCGGACAGAGAGGCTGCAGCAAGTTAATCAGAGGTCTAGCTAAGATCATCCATGAAGGTGGTGTCCCCAAACAACACATTTTCGATGTAGACAAACAGCCTTCTACTGAAAGATGATCTTCTAGGATTTTATCGCTAGAAAGGAGAAGTCAATGCCTCATTTCTAAGCACGTCTATGCCTGGTCCCTCCAGTGTCTGACCCTTGACTTTGGGCCAGATGCAAAATATCCAACAAAGAAATCTTTTGTGGTAGACCCACAACAAAGAAGGCCAGATTTCTAAGTCATCATTGGTAGAGAGCCAACTCGCAGAGATGGCAGGTCAGGAATACCTCCTTTGGCCTGTTGCATGAATAAAAATTGATTATTGCATTGAGCCATTACTGATGGTTTCTAAATATAATAATTAAACTCACTTGGCTCATGCAGCATACCAAGTTATCACAATATGATGACATCTCTAAATCAATTAGTCTATGATGACATCTCTAAATCAATCAGTCTACGTTAACTCTTTCCTAATTCTTACTAAGTAAACTTTCTTCTTGGGAAGAGATACACATAACTAATTATCTGGCACGAGTATTCTGATTCAGTAGGCCAGCATATTTTATCTGTATAAATTGACAAATTTGCATTCTTGGTTAATCTCTTGTATGTTTGGTTTAGGTGAACAGTTCTTCCAAGACTCCATTGACCTCGTGAACCAACAAAACTGAATCTATAGTCAGCCAATCAAAAATTGAGCATTCCATGAGGCTTAGCTTGAAAAAACGAACAAAGTCCTTCCTTCTTCGTGGTCAAGTACAAAAGCGTATACTCATCATGATTTTGGTATTAAATGTTTAAGTATAACTATAATAGATTTTTCTATGATAATCAGAAACCAGATAGTCTAAGCCACCGAGAGTACACCCCCATATCTGGAAGTCAGAACTACGGGAGCAGTTATCACAAAGTCAGACCCTATGTGTTCAGAAATGTCTATTTTAAAATACAATGTTTTAGCAAGATCAGTTACCTGATTTCGTATAACATTAAACATTAGGAGGCAGCAAATGAAAAGCAAAAAGGTGGTATGCTACTAAACCGAGATGCGATGATAACAACAACATAGTAGCTGACACTAAAGAGAGAGAGATAACTAAAATACACACAGGCAACCTCTGAAAGTACAGAAGTCTAAGGCAGGCAATTCTTCATCAATAAGGACTTCCGAAACTCCTGGGATATATAGCACAACACCTTATTCATAATAAGATGAATAGGGGACGATAAATACATGCAATTTATATCATAAAGGAGCTTGTAATTTAGTTGAAAAAAGATAGAGAGCATATGTAACTTAAATAACAATGATTTTGTTTAAAATATAAAGTAATAATACTAGGAATAAAGACTGGTGAAACTGACAGCATAAAATACACTATAGTTCAGCAGTTCTCAACCTATGGGTCGCAACCCCTTTGGAGGTCGAACAACCCCTTCACAGGGGTCGCCTAAGACCATCCTGCGTATCAGATATTTACATTACAATTCATATTAGTAGCAAAATTACAGTTATGAAGTAGCAATGAAAATAATTTTATGGTTGGGGGTCACCACAACATGAGGAACTGTATTAAAGGGTCACGGCCTTAGGAATGTTGAGAACCACTGCTATAGTTGGTGAATGGAGAGGTTTCTTGGAGTAGGTTGAAATAGCCAGAAAAGGATTTGTGGTAGAGGTCCTCTTCTTCTGCTGGAAATTACATGTTTAATTTTTTGACCGAATGCTTAAAATATTGTGCACAATACCGATGTAAGTAAAAGACCTGGGGGGAAGTCCCACTGTTGCCTGGGGAATTTCTAACTGATGAATCATCAAAGAAACCAAGAGAAGGGAGGCAGGACTGGTAACATGAGCTGGCTGCCCATTCCACACACTCAGGACATGTTCGTCATCTGTGCTCTGAGCTAAGAGCTGAAGATGTCCTCAAACAGGAAACAGGGATGTAGTGCATAGACTAAAATTGGAATAGGCACTTTGAAGTAGGAAAAGATGTCTACTTGGCTCCTGGCTAAGTGGCCAGCCCGTGATTCTGAAGTTTCAAATAAAGGCAGGTCTGTCATCACAGCTCTGTGAATGTCAGACCCTCCTCCTTCATTTGTGTATTCATTCATTCATTCAACAAACAATCAGTAGGTGCATGCTGACAGCGCCTACTGGAGACACAGAGCAACAATGAGTATGCTCCATTTCCTCCAGGAATATTCTGTGGGGCGGCGAGACAGGGATAAGTCAATAGTTAGAACAAAAAGTGTGTCAAATGTAATGCAGAGAAATAGAGGAGCAGTGAGAACTCCCTGCTCTCTGTTTCACACTCTCTGTCCTGAGTACACGACCCCTCTACACTAGATTAACCCTATCACCCATTTACACTCTGCCTTTACTCAGAAAGCTCAGCCTAAATGTTCTTTTTTTTTTTTAGTAACCTTTCCCCTCCTGGGAGCGTCCTTAACATACCAAACAAGCACTAGGACACAGGATTACACCTGCCTGCTGACCCATCCCTACACAATCATCTACACAAGAGTTAAGATTGGATTTTTTTTTCCCCCTAGCACTAGCCCCATGCCTACCTCTGCGACTGCATATAAGTAAAGAATTAATTCATTAATTAAGGATTAAATTTATTATTCTAAAGCGTCTATCTAAAAAAAAAATAAGACATATCAGAACAATGTTTATTATGAATCTTGAAATTTATTTTACAAAGCACTTGAGTAAGCTTTAGTTATTTGAAAAACTCACTTGTATGGAAACCTCATTTCATGAAAATGCTGGGTAAATTGTGCTAGGGTAGATGAATTATTCATGCTCTCAAATTTGTAAACAGCAAACCTTGCAGCTGCCGAGACATTCTTCTAACCCTCAACTAACTATGGTGACCAATGAGGAAAATATGCAGCAGTTAAATCAAAGCCACTGAAAACCTCCCAGTGGAATCCTAACCTTCTTATTATGCCTTTTATCAGGGCTATTATACATTTTTAAACGTGTCATTCTGTCTTCTCTGTTTTCCTTTGGCAGAGGTACTTATGAGTCTGAAAATTGTCAGAAGACAGACCACAGAAGGAAGCGCCTGGTACTCAAACACAACACAAACATGTGTAAAATGCTAAGACAAAATGGCATTGACCTGGGAATTCTGGAAAATTTTAGAATTATTTAGTTAATGTTATTTGTAGAATTATTTTTAGAATTATTAAATTAATGTTAACTTACTATTAACAGAAATGTGCAAGAGAAAAATTCATTGTAGTAAAGGAGTCTTATCTCCATAATAACAAAGCTAATAGAGTTTATAGTAAAAGTATAAATCATGAAATAGTTTATGATAAAAGCGAAAGAAAACAAACCAAAAAAGTCCCAAAGACGGAAGGAATCAACTGGATCCACAGAAAAAGTGGTTCACAAATGTTTACAGCAGGATTATCCGTAATAGACAAAAGGTGAAAATGATCCAAAGAGCCATAAAATGATAAATAGATAAAGGAAAGATGGTAACCCGGTATTATGGAATATAATATGGCAATAAAAAGGAATAAAGTAATGATACATGCTATAATATGAACAGACCTTGAACCATACACTAATGGAAAGATGTCACAAAATACACATATCATATCATTTACATGAAATGTTTAGAACAGGCAAATCAATAGAGGCAGAAAGTAGATTAGGGGTTGCTTAGGGCCGGAGGTATGAGAGGACAGAGAAGTTAAAACTCGTGTTTCATTTTGAAATGATGAAAATACTCTAAAATTAACTGTGTGATGATTACACATATCTGTGAATATACTAAAACCCATTGGATTGTACACTTTACAGGAGTGAATTTCATGGTATATGTATTATATCTCAATAACACTGGGTTTTGTTTTGTTTTTGCATTTTTTTTTTTCTTTTTGAGACAGAGTCACACTATGTCGCCCTCAGGAGAGCACTGTGGCGTCACAGCTCACAGCAACCTCAAACCCTTGAGCTCAAGCGATTCTCTTGCCTCAGCCTCCCAAGTAGCTGAGACTACAGGCGCAGGCCACAGTGCCTGGCTATTTTTTTGTTGCATTTGTCATTGTTGTTTAGCTGGCCCCGGCTGGGTTCGAACTCCCCAGCCTTGGTGCATGTGGCCAGCACCGTAACCACTGTGCTATGGATGCCGAGCCAATAACACTGTTTTTTAAAAAGCAATATACTGGAAACAGGCTACAAATTTACTTCCCAGGAGAAATTACAACTAATCAATATTTTAGAATATTTTCCAGGAGCAATTAAGCATATGTAAATAAAGGATGGGTTTTACCCTTTTATCCTCAGCAAGACATAGGTCAAAATCTATACCAAATGCTGTTCTGAGACTGGGTCCTCAGGGGATGGGGTGAAGAAGAGTCTAGTTTGTCTTAGACAAGAAATAGCTTTGAAACCAGTACAATGGTAAAACTATAAAAAGCAGGATTCTTCAGGGATTGCTGCTAAAGTCTGCCGTATTTATTATTTTTTCAGGGATTTGGAGGTCTGTGATAAGGTCTCCTTGTTTTTATACAACTCCAAAATCTTTCAAATAAGGAAAAACTAGACCAAAGGAGATAGAAGACAGAAATATATTTTTTAAAAAAAGATTGCTCTAATTTAATAAGAGAATTTTTTTAAACCCAGACCTGTCACCTAATAGGATGAGAAATTCAATGGCTTAGTTATCTGATAAAAAGAAAAATCAAAAAGAAAGGAGGAAGGGAGAAGGCGAAAAAGGGAGGGAAGAAGGGAGGGAGGGGTAGAGAGGGGAAGGAAAGGAATAAAGGAAATCTGTGCATTAATCTCTCAGCAGCTGAGTACGTGACCCTTCTCCTTTGTATATGGCAGGGGTGGCGAACACGCGGCTAGAGCCGCATGCGGCTCCCGGCCAAAATGAATGCGGCTCTTTGCCTCTTATCATTATTTTGTATACTGTGGCTCTTTGCCAAGTTTGGATTTTGTTGTGCTGCTTCTGAGGAGGGACC
>CAUYPK010080424.1:0-39523 GCA_963574355.1 Loris lydekkerianus
GGTGAACTGGCTGGCAACCTGTAGAAGATTGAAACTGGACCCACACCTTTCACCATCAACTAAAATAGACTCTCACTGGATTAAAGATTTAAACTTAAGACATGAAACTATAAAAATACTAGAAGAGAGTACAGGGAAAACCCTTGAAAAAATCGGTCTGGGTGAGTATTTTATGAGGAAGACTCCCTGGGCAATTGAAGCAGCTTTAAAAATACACGACTGGGACCTGATCAAGCTAAAAAACTTCTGCACAGCCAAGAACACAGTAAGTAAAGGAAGCAGACAGCCCTCAGAATGGGAGAAGATATTTGCAGGTTATGTCTCCCATAAAGCTTTAATAACCAGAATCCACAGAGAACTCATACATATAAGCAAGAAAAGAACAAGTGATCCCATTGCAGGCTGGGCAAGGGACTTGAAGAGAAACTTCTCTGAAGAAGACAGGTGCACAGGCTACAGACATATGAAAAAAATGCTCATCATCTTTAATCATCTGAGAAATGCGAATTGAAACTACTTTGAGATATCATCTAACTCCAGTAAGTTTAGCCCATATCACAAAATCCCAAGACCAGAGATGTTGGCATGTATGTGGAGAAAAGGGAACACTTCTACACTGCTGATGGGAATGTGAATTAATACATTCCTTTTGGAAAGATGTTTGTAGAACACTTAGAGATCTAAAAACAGATCTGCCATTTAATCCTATAATTCCTCTAGTAGGTATAAACCCAGAAGACCAAAAAACACATCATAACAAAGATATTTGTATTAGAATGTTTATTGCAGTCCAATTATAATTGCTAAGTCATGGAAAAAGCCCAAGTGCCCATCAATCCATGAATGGATTAATAAATTGTGGTATATGTACACCATGGAATAATATGCAGCCTTAAAGAAAGATGGAGACTTTACCTCTTTCATGTTTCCATGGATGGAGCTGGAACATATTCTTCCTAGTAAAGAATCTCAAGAATGGAATAAAAAGTATCCAATGTGCTAAGCCCTACTATGAAACTTATGTATTTAAAATGAAAGATATAAACAAGTTATAACCTAAGAATAGGAGGAAGGAGGAGGGGGCAGAGAGGGAGGGGGCAGAATGGGCAGAGGGAGGGTGATTGGTGGGACTACACCTGCAGTGCATCTTACAAGGGTACATGTGAAATTTAGTAAATGTAGAATATAAATGTCTTAACACAATTACTAAGAAAATGCCAGAATATGTTAACCAGTGTGATGAAAATGTGTCAAACGGTCTATAAAACCAGTATATGGTGCCCCATGATCGCATTAATGTACACAGCTATGATTTAACAATAAAAAAAAGAAAGAAAAAAAGAAAGGAAGATGTAGACGTACCTCAGTAATCAGTGAGAATGCTGACCTGATCCTACATAACTTTAAATCCCTGACATTGCAATTGTAGGTGGAAATATTATTGATAATTGCTGCTTCTCCAAGTGACTCCAACATTTGTAACATCTGATGGTGTCAATTTCACTAGCTGCACTGGGAAGATAACCCACCAGAAGCTGCATACAGTGTAAAACTGAAACCATGTATGTTTACAGGTAGCAAGAGCATATGTCTGTTTATCTTATGTGACATTGTGACATGATGTTATCATCTACAAAGTTTACACTCAAGAACCAAGTAATCAAGTTCCATAAAAAAAAAAAAAAATCACCAAAAAAATCTCATAATGTTGTAAGAAAGTTTATTGTTTTGTGTTCGGCACTTTCACAGCCATTCTGGGCCACATTCAGCCTGCGGGCTGTGGGTTGGATGCTCCTTTTCTGTCATGATTTTGGTGATGGTGACATGGCAGCACCTACATCTGAATCTGAGCCACTTTCAGTTTCCCTAGTCCCTTATGTTTCCTTCTAGACTCCTGACTAGCTGGTAAAGCCACTTGTCACTGCTTTGATAATCTTACCACACACCCAAAGATGTCATCAGACTGGTTACTGCAGTGGCAAAACTGGCTGATTAAATAGAGATAACCAGTCCCATGTCCATCACTTCTTTGCAAATCAAAAGGTTGTACTAGAAAAAGGAAAAGACTGAAAATTAATGAACTACCTGTGTGAGCAAAAAAAAAAAAAAAAGTAAAGTATAAGCTCAAAGGAAGAAGGAAATGCTGAAATTAAAGTAAAAACATATGAAATAAACAACAAAGATACAATAGAGAAGATAAGCAAAGTTAAAGTCTGGTTTTATAAAAACAAAGAAAAAAATAATAAAACTAAGATAAACCTTCGGCAAACTTGTTGAAGAAAAAGAAAGGTAAGGCACAAATAATAATATGCAAAAGCATGCATAGTAGAGATAAATCATGACAAAAGACAAAAGAACTTATTATCAAGTATAAGCCAACAAATCTGAAAATTAAAGGCTAAATGTTTTGAAAACGTTGAAATAATAATTTAGTACATTTATACACATGCACACATGCTCACACACACATGCTATGCTATATCCAGTTACTTTTATAATAACAAACTATGAAGAAACCAATTGTCTCAATATTAGAG
The DNA here is from genome assembly GCA_963574355.1 of Loris lydekkerianus. Taxonomy (NCBI): domain Eukaryota; kingdom Metazoa; phylum Chordata; class Mammalia; order Primates; family Lorisidae; genus Loris; species Loris lydekkerianus. The sequence continues at coordinate 2,538 of CAUYPK010080424.1, forward strand.
ATTTTTCTTGATTGGGGGCAGGGAAGGAATATACATCCAAACTTATTCAATGAGGTTTGATATTAAAAGAAATATAAAAGACCCATTTCATTTGTGAATGTATGTGTTAAAATACCACATTAAAAATATCAGACTTAAACCAACAATATGGGAAAATGATAATATGCTATAAAAAAATGCAATCTGTTTCCAAAACATGGGATGGTTTAATATTTGAGAACTCTTCAAATGTCATTCACTGCATTAAATTACTGAATGAGAAAACCACATCTTAGAGACGTGAGGCTCCTCTTACAGATGACTTTGGTTCAAGGGCTTCCCATTAGTCTGACTGTAATTTTCTTAGAAATTTGCTTTAAATTGAGACTCTTCCTACCCAGTCCTTCCCCGTTCCCTCCGCCTTTCATAGGAGTTAAACTTGCATTGCAATTTCTATACCCTCTTCCTCACGGATTTACGAAAATGATAGCTAGCTTATTGGGAGAAGACAGCAGATTGGAGTGAACGGGCAAGTGAAGTGTCATCTGAGCATTTAAATACAAAGGATGAGAAGTTGGTGGAAGAGAAGTATTGGAGCATCCAGGCAGAGAAATCACCAAGGGAATTAAATCTTTAAAGAGTTATGAGGAAGTGTGTCCAGAATGCAGGATGAAGGATTATCTCAGAAAGGATACAGGAAGACTCATTCTCTGATACTGGAAGATAGTGTCAGAATATACAAAAATATATTCAACGAGAAATTACTGAACACTTATCATGGGATAGACCAGGTGTCCTCAAACTTTTTAAACAGGGGGCCAATTCACTGTCCCTCAGACCATTGGAGGGCTGGACTATAGTTTAAAAAAACAAACAAACAAACAAAAAAAACTATGAACAAATTCCTATGCACACTGCACTTATCTTATTTTGAAGTAAAAAAATAAAAGGAGAACAAATACAATCACACTACCTCATGTGGCCTGCAGGCCGCAGTAAATACACACACACACGCACACACACACACACACACACACGCACAAAGGTAAGTCTCACCTAACGGGCACAACGTAAGGGTACAGAGCACACACACCGGCTGAAGGGCAAAGCTGAACTTTACCCAACAAACAGGAAGACTGTAACCCAATCATTCATACCCCCATTAATTTGAAATAAATTTAAAGGAATAAAAAATGATTTTCAATGATCTCTAAAAAGGAAAAAAAAAGTCTTTCTGGCTTCTGTCTGAAGACGGGCTGTAAGAGAGGCAAGAGCCTAGGGAGGGATAGTGGCGGCTTCTACCGAGACCCGGAGTGGAGCGGTTCTGGCACTTCACAGAAGGTGGCGCAAAAGTAATTCAGCGGCAGGGCAGCGCCTGTGGCTCAAGGAGTAGGGCGCGGGCCCCATAAGCTGGAGGTGGCGGGTTCAAACCCGGCCCCGGCCAGAAACTACAAGAACAACTACCAAAATTCAGTGACAAATTCAATGTTAGTGATGAGGTAGAAGAGATACTACAAAGAACGACTCCCGGACTTCTAACATGAGCATCCGGAGGGATGGAGGTAATGTTTACTAAAATGGGAAGAAGAGGAAGAAAAGAGAGTCAGGTCGGACCCAGTGAGCTGAGAAGGGAGGGGCAGGAGTGGAGAGCAAGTCCCACCCGGGCCGCGCCACGCGACAGGTGCCACGAGGAGCCGGGTCTGAGCCGGCGGTTGGGAGCGGAGTTAGGAGGCCGGATGAGACGTTGTGAATAAGGAGGTATATCTCAACAGAAGGAGAAATTTTTAATTTAGAAAAAAAGAAGAGCGGGACTATGGGACTTGGACGGGAGAACAGTGGCGACAGCTCTGGGGACCGTCAGTGGACTCTGGGTGGGGACTGAGCGTCAGGCTGGGCCTTGCAAACTCTGGGCTGAATTACACCGGGGCTCGGCTCCTGCCTGTCCAGTCCTCTGTACAGGCCGGGGGCCCCTGTCACTCACTGCATATTCCATGTTTTGTTTTGTTTTTTCTCATGGAGAGAAAAGAAAACAAATTGTGAGTATGAATCATTACCTTCAACTTAAGTCCCACACAATCTGTGTATACTGTTTTCAGAAAAATCATTTTTACCTTTTAAGCACAAATGTACATGGAACAACTGACAATATTTTTAGCAGAAACTCTGTTCCAAAATTGTACCAGCTACTGGGCGCAGTGGCTCAAGCCTGTAACCTCGCTCAGCAGGTGGGAGGCCCAGGTGGGTGGATCGCCTGAGCTCAAGGGTTTGAGACCAGGCTAAGCAAGACTGAGACCCCGGTCCGGGCATTGTGGCGGGGTCTATAGTCCCAGCTACTCTCCAAGAGTTTGAGGTTGCTGTGAGCTATGACTGTACCGCACTTTACCAAGGTGACCCTCAGTGACAAAGTGAGACTCTGTCTCAAAAACAAACAAAAAAGTACCAGCTTACTCTTTACCATAGCTACTAAACAAGAACAAAGAACCTCCCTATTCAGACCACCTTGAAGGAATAATGTTCTGATCAGATGGCATTACTGCCAATCATTTCTGCCTTGGGAGTGATAAGAAAAAAATAACCCTTCTCTCATCTGAATTAATATGACCTAGGTCCTCGGTGTCTGTCCCATACCCAAAAGAGGAGGGTTTTTCTCTGCGTAAGAGAAATAGGGGTTAATATCATAACCAGAGAGTTGGCTGAATCTTCAGGCAGAGAGTATCTGACTGTTGTGTAAGACACATGTGTGTCTGTGTGTGGGTGTGTGTGGAGAATAAAGGGGCAGTTGTGTAGTCATTTGGTCTCTAAACTTCCTGGCATCTGCCTCATTGCTCATTAAAATATTCAAATATGTCTAGCCTACAGAGGGAAGTCCCCTCTGATTTTGACAAGCACCAAATATAATAAAGCATTGGTAGAGCAGGGCATCCTTCCAAATTCCCTCTTGGTTAACCACACATGTGAAGGATGAGGCGACTCAGACTTTAAGGGTATGCTTTTAAATGGCCCAGAGGAATACTACATAATTCAAGCCTGCTTCATTGGTATGCTGGTAAATGTTTAACCGTCAGCTCTCAGAGAAAAAAAATGCTGTGATTAGTAGCATGTGCCAATTTCCATGGTGTAAAACTTTCACCATGGCTGATTCCAAGCTACTGAGGCTTTAACAAATGGCTTGCAAATTTTCTGAAAATTTTACATTCAAACTGGTACAAGGTAGCTCCAGTACACCACTGCAAATAGGTTTCCAAATGATTGCTGAATTAATAGCAATATATTCTAATTGCAGACAAATCAACCTGGTACAATTAGAAATAAACATCCCCTTAAAGCTGAGGTTTAAGTCCAAAATTTAAGTAGCCTTCCTTAGAATAGGATTCCACAAAAGGTCCAGTGCTTGTATCATTCCATTTTGGTTAACGCTTTGTTTTTGAACATGAAGGTACTAGCACACTTTAAAACAATTCTAAAATGCAGAAAACAGTTTTCTCTAGAAGCCCGTAGCAGTGTCCCTGGGGAACTAATTTGAAAGTCACTGACAGACATCTAGAAATGACTCAGTGCTTGGGAAATTTGATATGAATTCTCTAATCTGTCTCATATTTTGTAAATTGATCTTGCCAACCCTTCTTGGCTTAGGATATTATTTTGCCTCTAATATTAGGATAAAAACCTTTGTACTTCATGGAAACATATCTGAATCCCCACGGTGGAATTCTTCATTACTGGAAGAAAAGGTAATCTCTCCTGGGATCCCCCACCATCATTCTTACAGAAACCCATTTAAAAGAAGTTTCTTCTGCTGATGAACAAAGAAATTGGTGTCATATAGATGGAGGTTCAAATCACGACAGTACAATTATGTAAGTTGCTATTTAAGCTATTTATAATTCATTTATTCAGTAAAAGTGTTTTGGAAATAAAATAGTCATTAAAACACAGCCTCTGCTCACAGGGAACTTGTGGAGGAAAGAGGCAGTGTATTACAACACACATGTAAATGTATAGCTACGGATTACAGTAAGAGCTGTGTGGTGTGATAAGTGGAAGAGGGTGCAGTGCTAAGCCACAGAAGTGATGCTTGATTTGAGATAAAAAAGATGAGTGGAAATTACTTACAAGAGGATGAAAGGGAAGAATACTGCAAGCAGAGGGCACTGCTCGTGGAAGACCTTGTGGTGAGTGAGGCTGCGGTGTCTCTGCACAGCTGGTAGCTCACTGGCCTGGCTGGAGGCTGAGCTCCGAGAGCAGCACCAGGTAGGACTGCTGGAGGAGAGGCAGGTGCCAGGCCATGAATACATTGAAACAGAGGTGGAAATGCCAAGATGAAGTTGACATTAGTCTCTGTGATCTAACATTCCATATTATGGCCATGAAAACAGCTCTGTAAAACAGGAGATAAGAAAGAAGGAGTAAAATTCTGCTTAACGCCCCGCCTAAAGGGGGCTTGATAGATATTAATTCATGGAAGACATTGATTTCAAAGTTTGTTTTTTAAAATTTTAATTACTAATGATATCCACTTGTAAATTGAAATAAAATTCATAGTTTTCAAATACTGAAAGAAGAAAAAAAGAATTGATCAACAAAATTGTTATGAAAAGAAATAAGTTAGAAAGCAACAATATTTACCTTCTTCCTGACTTACGCTATTATTTCTATAAATATTTAAAGAATATTTAAAGAATAGTAAATAGATATATACTTAAAGACACATCTTAAATAGATACATTCCTCGGTATGACATTTAAAAAATTAAATATAATAGAAGTATATATCTAGTTTTGGTTTTACATTTAGGAAGAGGTTAAATTTTTTAAGTAACTTATTTGTCAATTGATGTTTTTCTATGATTTACCAGTGTGACTATTGACAATGATAATTAATGCATTTTATTACGTTGTATCAACCTTGAATTACCATAATGAAGCCTACTGATGATTTTCCCTTCATATAATTTCCGCTATGACCATAAATACTTACTATTTTACTGAAGATGCCAGCCATGATAAAAAATAAGAGATAAATAAAAACATGTTATTATTAATATAGATCATGAGAGTTTGTGCCTGGAAAAGGCAAAATGCTCAACTAAAAGACCATTTAAATATTCCTATGAGAGAGTTCAGAAACAGACATTTTAAACCAGTCACTCTCTTTGCTACTAGCAGTACTTACTGAGAAAAAATTAAGAAAAAATAATCCATTCTTGATAGCAACTCTAACTATAAAATAGCTAGTGATCAACCAGAAATGTGACTGGTCTATGCAAATAAAAATACCCAACTTTACAGAGGTAGATAAATTTAAATAAGTGTGGAGATACTTTATGATTATGACTAGAAATTATTAACTTGCAAAGATGCTAGTCATGCAACTGAAATTTAAAAGTAATCACATTAAAAACAAATTGAATCAGTTCTAGAATAAAAAAAAAAGTTTATCTGGTATATGATGTAATACTTACGTAAGAATTTCTCTCTCTCTCTTGTCATGGAATGAATTTGATCTACTGAATATTTTAATAAATGCTTTGGATACAATTGGATAACCACTTATTCACACAAGTTAGATCAAGACCTCAACTCATGCACTAAAACAAATATCAATTGGCTTAAAAGATAAATGTAAAAACAGAATCGTAAACAAATGAGAAAAAATGGTAAGCCTGTGTGGACTGTGAAAAGATTTCTCACATCAGCATCAGGAAGCATTTCAGAAACACTAATTGATTTGATTATATAAAAACCAAAAGCTTCTGTACATTTAAAGATGCAATATAAACAATTGAAAGACAAACAGAAATTGAGATAGATTAAATACATATGCAATAAATGATTAGCTTCTTCAATGTGTAAGAAAATTTAAAACTGTTGAAAACATCAGCATCCTTTTGAGAAATCATAAACAGGAAATTTGGACAAGGAGAAAATCAATGGTGGCAAATACACATCTGGGAAAATATTCCAACATTGCTGACTAAAATCCACAAACAAGACATTATTTTTCACTAATCAAATTGACAGTTATTCAACATTGGTGTAGGTTTAGGCAAATTAATTTATTAACATTCTCACTTACAGACATATAATTACAAATTTTGATAAGAAGAATTCTAAGAGTTTACACAGCTTCTGATGCATTGTGCAGTTTCCAGACAAGAGCTGATGGTGACTTGAGCTAGGATAATAGCTAGGAAAGTGGTGGAATTTTGTATATATTTTGATAAAAGAACTGGTATAACCTCCTGAAAAAAATTAGAAGAATCAGCAGACTCCAAATATAGTAGAACCTCTGTAAGTTGACCACAAGGGAGTGTAATAAACTGATCAACAGATGGAGGTGGTCAACATGAGGAAGTAGGCCTACTGTTCTGACACATGCATGTCTGGTCTGTGAAAATTAGGTCAACTTAATGAGGTGGTCAGTTTAGGGAGGTGGTCCACTAGGGAGGCGCTGCTGTATTTGGTTTGGCCAGCTGGAAGACTGATGCTGCCATTTTCCATGATGATAAGCCTGCAGGGGGACTTGGGGGGGAGGGGTGGGGGGAGAATCAGGTGTTCAGTCTGGCATGTGCTAAGTCTGAGATGTCTACTGGACATCCAAGGGGAAGCACTGAGTGGGAAGTTGGCTCTGTGGGTCTGTGTATGTATTCTGAGAATGTGACCAGACTAGAGGTAGAAATATGAGAATTTTCTGTGTAGAATGATATTCAAAACCCATGCAACTGGATGTGAGTGTGAATAGAGCAAAATAGAAGTACAAACACTTGGCCATGGGGTGCTCCCACATTTGAGGTCAGAAAAGGAGGAATGATAAGGAGGCGAACTGAGAAATTAAATAAAGCAGTATAGCAAGAGAAAGGAATGATTAATTGTGTATAATTCTACTGATAAGTCAAAAAGAGAAAAGCCAAGAAGTGATTCTAGTATTTAGCAGTATGGAAGACATCGGTGACTGCTAAGAACGGCTAGATGCTGCTGATCAGGAGACTGCACAGATGAGTTCCATTAGGGTGGGAGTGATTACCCTCAGCTCGCAGCCTTGAAAGCATGGTCCCAGAGCTTGCAGCATAAGCCTTTCCCAGAACCATGTTAGATATGCATATTCTCAAGCTATACCCCCATCTTCTGAATCAAACTCTGAGGGGAAGGCCCTGATGTGTTTAACAAGCCCTAGGAGTGATTCTGATGCACACTTTAAGTCTGAGAACCACTGTTCTAGGAAATGGCATTATTGTCGTTTTTTAATTTTCTTTTTCTTGCCTTTTCCCCCTATTTACCATACCTATTTTTGCCTTGAATATGAATTTTCATAATAATATGCTCCATTTTTAAAGGATGTAATATTGTTTATCTGGGGTGAAATTGCTGAATGATCCTATGGAAATATTAGTATTTTCTTGTTGATCCATTATCTTTGTAGAAGAGCTAAGATATTGAAAATAGTTAATTGAATACTTTGTAAAAGTAATGACACAGCATGAGGCTGAAAGTGTTTATCACATCACCAGATAGAATGCCACAGAATTAATCTCTTTGTCAGCAGTACAGAAATACTGCTTTACTAAACAAGGATGGGTGTATATCATAAACTTTAAAGTCATTAGGAGAAAAGGCAAACATAATCTTTAAAAGCCTCTTCTATCCGTCATGGGCAATAATGCAAGTTACCAGTCACTTTGATTGTGACAGGACATCTGTACAGGAGCCTTAGCAGGTGAGCATTGAAAAAGAAGTAAATGCTAGATTCTCCTCATTGAGGCTAGGTACAGTGTTGGGCCTTTCAGACTTTGGATTTTACATCATATTTTGATTTTGTAGTCCATTCATCTTAGACTTCTAAAAAGCCATCCAGGAGCTCTGCTTTTTATTACATAAACCATAGGGGAATGTTACAACCCCAAAACATCACTTCTAGGTCCCATTCCAACTTCTCGACTCTCAAAGAGAAATAATAATGAAAAACTAGCTCTCCTTTTAGCAAACATTTGTTTATCCCCACTAGAAAAAAAGAATTTAGAATAACTACTTCAGATTCTTCTTTTGTAAGATTTTACTATTTTTTAGGATTAAAAAAAAGGTCATGACAAAGAAAAAACTAAGCAAAACCAAAATATCTTAGGCAAGGTAACAATTTATTTGCTTTTCATATAAAAGATAGAGTGTCCAGGGCTGGTATAGCACTTCTGGATGGAAGATCCCAGGCTCCTGTCTCCTTGCTGTACTGGCATGGTCTCCTCATGACCCAAAATGTCTGCTGCAATTCCAGCCCTCATGTCTCTCTTCCAGCCCAAAGCGGCAGAGACAGAAGGATACTGCACATCCCCATTTCAAAAGGCTTCCCACAGTCAGGCACACCATTTCCACTTAGATCCTGTTTTTGGAATACATTCATGTGGCCCCACGTGGCTGTCAGAGAGGCTGAGAAGGTTAGCCTTTATTCAAAGTGGCCACAACCCAGTTAAAACTTGGAAGAAAGAAAAACAAATCCTATTAGAGAAGGGAGGATAGATGTCCTGGGACACTTAATAACCTCTGCCAAAATAGCCATTTAACTTTTTTTACTTACTGATAGAAAATAGGAAAAATGCTTCCTATTTTCATGCAGGCAGTAAAATAAGGGATAATAAAGGTTTGGGGGCTAAAAACAAAAAGAACAAAGTTTTAGTCTTAGTTATATCATTATATCAAAGTTGTGTGATCCTGGAAAATTATAGAAGAGTTGTGTAAAACAAAACAGAATGCTGGGCCTGGAGACAGAAAAATTGGATTTGAATTTTGGCTCCATGATTTACAGATGTGTGACTTAGGTTTCCTCATTTGTAAAGTAAAAACAACAGTACATTACTTGCATAATTCTTGGGAGGATTAGGTGTCTGGCAGATATCAGGCACATATTATAATTTAATTAGTAGTAGTTTCTTTGCTTCTCTGAGCTTTTACTTTATCATTAATGAGATTATAATACACCAAAATTATAAAACATTTGTATAATAAACTTGAAAGTACTTGTAAATAAGAACTGAAATCAGAACTTGAAATAAGAACTGTAGTCAGAAATCTTTGATAAAATCAAACCCAAATGAAAGATACACAATGAACTTAGACCTTGGCATATTTGTTTTCATATATATTTTTTATGTATTTATTTATTTATTTATTTATTTATTTATTTATTTATTGAGATGACATCTTGCTATATTTCCCAGACTGGTCTCAAACTCTGAGACTCAAGCAATCCTCCTGCCTCAGCCTCCCAAGTAGCTGGGCCACTGCACCAAGTTATTTTCCTTCTTAAGAAGAAAAAATCATCTTGTTACTATTCATACCTTGTGCAAAATTCTCAGCTTTGCTTTTAGTCATTAGTTTAGTTTTTAGATTTTTTTTTTCTTTTATTAAATCATAGCTGTGTACATTTAAGGTGATCATGGGGCACCATACACTAGTTTCATAGACCGTTTAACACATTTTCATCACACTGGTTAGTAAATGTGAAATGTAAATGTCTTAGCACAATAACTAAAAAAATGCCAGGAAGGCTATGCTAACCAGTTTTTAGATTTTGTTTCTAGTTCTCTCTGGTCATTTTCTTAGGGTAAGTCATTCTCAGCTTGATACAGCTGAAGATTGTCAAGAAATAAATAAAGACTAGCCCCAGTCATGTGTATGAGGGGGAACCCGCCAGACAAGGAGAAAATCTCACTGAGATCATTTATTATCTCTTGGCCCTGGGTTCTTTCTCCATTTGTTATACCAGCAAAAATAAAAGTAACAGTGCCCTATATCTATGAAACATTTTATTTAAAACTTTCATTTAAGGGCACTTATCTTTGTAATGTCAGAAGCATGTTTAAAAGAGGCATTTGGTGAAACCATCTTGAAAAATGTAACTGTATAATTTTTCACAATATTGAAGATTAGGGACTTTGGTGCAAAACACAATTTAGCAGAAAATTATAGCACCCTCATATATCAGATTTCTCAGAATAGAATATGAGGTAAATATAGGTAGTAATTATAAACAAAAAAGAAAGCATTAAAAATAGAAATATTAAAAGGAATAGTAATAATTCTACAGAGAAAACTCTAGGCTTAGCTACTTTTATTGGCAACCAACCTCTACTAAATATTCAACGACTTGTTATTTTCTAAGTTACATAAACAATTTTCTGAAGATAAAAAAGAAGGAACATACCCCACCAATTTTTTAAGACTAGCACAACCAAACCTGAGAAGGATTGAATAAAAAAGGAAAATTGCAGGCCTGTTTTACTCATTAACCTAGACGCAAAAATCTTAAACTGTCAGCAAATTAGATTTACTGATGTATTAAAGATAAATAGAGGATCAGTTTGGTTCCTGGAATGCAAGGTTGGATTACCATAAAAATATCTATCTTAAGAAAGTGATGTAATTCATTGTTTTGGGAAATATTTACTCCTCAGAGGAAAGGAAAAAAATCCATATGATCATTTCAAATGACGCAGAGAAAAACAAGTGTTCAGTGAAAGTAAACATTAAGTCCTTATTTAAATACAAAACAAAAACCAGGAACAGTAACAACAACAACAAAAAAACCCCCAGTCTTAGCAATTTAGGAACATAAGGAAACCTGTTTACCCTGATACAGAACCTGGACAACAAAGAAAGTGCTTAGAGTTAATGTCACCGTGAAAACTTTAAAAGCAGGGGACAGGAAAACACCCACCATCATTTCTACTCACAACTGTGCTGGCCACACAGTAAGATAAGTGAAAGAAACAAAGAACACAAGAATTAGAAGGAAAGAATATAAATCATCAGTATTAATAAATGATATGATTATTTCACAAAAAGCCTTTTGGAATCCTTAGATTACTTCTCATTAACGAGATGCAAAAATGTAACAATGTTAAAAATGATCCAGTGATTCCTGTCTCGGAATTAAATACCCTTGACAAAATCATCCACATATAAAGAAGACATGTTTAAGAAAGCCATCTTCACTTTTTAATTGTAGCAAAAATCATTGGACTGGTACAATCTTAATGTTTGATAGGAAAATGGAGAAATTAATTTTGTTGCATTTATAAAATTGAACATTATACAACAGTGAAAATAGAGGCATTTCAGATGCATGGATCAAAATGGGTTATGTTCAGGAAGCAGAAAAAGGAAGTCACAGAAAAATATATATTCTGTTGTCATATAGATGTATGAAGACATCTGTATGGAGTTCAAAACTGAAGTGTACTGTTTATCAGTACAAACCTATGTACTGAATTTAAAGAAAAGCAAAGGAATTATAGACACAAGATTTGGGACTTGGTTAACTCTGAACAGGCTGGGGTATTAAGGATACACAGGACACCTCAAAAGTTCAGTTAATATCCTAGCTCTTTAGCTATGTTAGTGTGCATGTATTCTTTGTACCTTACACACACATACACATATATGCTTTGATATAAGCAATATTCCAAAATAAAAATAATGCATAATATAGAATGAGCAGACTACATCTTGCTGGTTTGTGAATATAATCAGTCTTTAGAGAGTTGTTTTAGGAGCTGAACTAAATCTTACTTGAATCTCATCTATTGAGTTTGGTGTTGCATCCCTTGTGTATAAACCATCTCCCAAAGAGAAGTCCTTGTGTTTTGTGCAGCCTGGTCACAGAAGATAACAGGTGATCATCTTCATTCTTCCTCTTTCTCAAGAAAATGCTCCAGTCCGATTTCTTCTAGAGTCAGCCTCTCTGTGGAGCCAGCCAGCTCCCTTTGAAGGCGTTATTCTCAGTCGCAGAATCACCTGTCAGCACCAGGAGCAGGTCTTAGCCCTTCCTCTCCTTGTCACTTGCACCTTCTATACATAATGCTGCTTCCAAATCTCTCTCAACTCTTCCTTCTCAAATCTGACCTCCAAAAAAAAATTCTTCCTGGGCCAATGTGCCTACATCATCAACTAGTCCTGCTCATTACCTTTTTTTTCCTTTTCATGCAAGCAGTTTTCCCTTCCTTTTCAACTGGAAATAGTAAACCAGTCTTTTTCCTGGTGATGACTCAGCCCGTCTATCTTTTTCCCAGATCCTGCTTCCTCAGAGCACAGAAATGGAACCTGAAGACTCAGACTGTCCCTTAGAGACGGAAAGGGTCACATCTCCAAAACCAAAATTGTTCTTACCAAAATTGTTCTTTAACAGGATTTTCTTTTAGGAAAAGCATGAAACACCTATAATTTATTACCTTTTCTTACGTCTCAAATCACATCAATGTCCTTTTGGGTGAAAGTGCCTTTACAATGAAGAGTTAAGAAAGTGACCTTTGGAATCTGTGACTGGGATTCAATCTTCACTTGGGTAAGTTATTGAATGTCTCGGGACCTTATTTTGCTCTCTTGTTAAACTTGGATATATGATAAACACCTCCTTGCCAGGCTGTGTGATGCTGACAGAGGGTGAGGAACAGTGAATGAATACACTGTGATCCCTCCGTGATGTAACGTTTTCTATAAGGCACTCACACACTCACACACAACATCCCAAACTATAAAGTAATGTATAGTTACTGTTCAATTTGTAGTGAGATTTTTACAAAGAATAGGAATGGGGGACGGGCTGGAAGAGTCAGGGAGAACTTCAGAAGTGAAGTTTGTATGGACAGAGGGTAAGTGTCAACCACTGTAGGAAAGAAGAATTAATCATCTGAGATAAATATGGGTATCCATCTGCAGCTTGATTAGATCATCCATCCATTCATTCATTCATCCATTCATTCATCTATCCATTCATTCATTCATCCATCTATCCATTCATTCATTCATCTATCCATTCATTCATCCATCCATTTATTCATTCATCCATTCATTCAGTATTCTTCAGTTACTTCAATTGGTACAGAATAAGAAAGTAATAAGTAATTTGAAAGTAATAAGAACACTGTTTTCCCACATCATTCATCCTTCCTCCCTACCACTAGGAGGGATAGAAAGGATGACATATCCACAGGGAAAACGGGCATTTGGTGCTGTCTTCTGCGGCCGCACCTGCTATCTCATTGTCGAGTAGTGTGCTGTTCCTCACTCCCAGCCTCATCAGCACTTCTCTCTATTCTGAGACAGCAGTTCCCAGAACACAACTAGGAAAGAAGCAGAGAAAGGACTAGCTAGAGTTCCTAGTGTTCTAGGAGGACCATTCCCCATGAAGAAATGGAGCATACCACATGCAGAAAGTGAAGGAACTAGGGAAACCTGACCACAATGTCCCCTGCCCTCCAAATGTGCTTCCTGTGACTCCAGGCTTCAGTTATCAAACCACTGCATCACGGTAACTCTGTATTCTGATTATCATGGGCTGTTCATCTACCTCAATGAGAAAGAACCTTGGTCTTTTCCAGGAATCACCCTCCTGATTTTATTTCATCCAGAGGCCGAGGAGCATGTGCTTAAGAGCACAGCAATGGGACTGAAAGTCTGAGTTTAAATCCTTGTTGTGCCTCTTACCAACTATAACTTTGAGCAAAATAGCTCAGTTCTCTGTTTCTGTTTCTTCATCTGTCAAATGGGGACAATCATGGCATGTTCATTTCCCAGGGTTACTGTGAGAAGAAGGCAAGTTAATATACCAATGTGCCTAGAACAGATGAGAATTAGGAACAGTGCTCAGTGGCATCAGTATAGGAGTCAGAAGGGGCAGAGGCAGCTCCACTCCCACTCAGAGCTCTGGGCTCTACTTCTGCCTCTATTTGCCCTGACATCAGCTGGTCGCCTTTTAGTCCTGTGGCCACTCTCCTGGCAGAGCACGAAGCAAAACAGCTATACTCCAAGAGAGAGAAATATAAAACTTCATTACAAAATTCAAGGAACACATCAGAATCGAAGTCAAAGAACCTATGCTGGGGGAAAAAGATCAATATAAAGAATTGTTCACAGGGACCATCCTGAAAACACACATGTAATGATCAAATTAGGGCGATTAACACATCCATCACCTCAAACACTTATTTTTTCTTTGCATTGGGAACACTCAAAACCCTCTCTTCTAGCTTTTTGAAAACGTGGTAAATAATTGCTGGCTCTGTCTACACCACAGTGCTATGGAACACTGGAATTTAATCCTCCTATCTAGCTGTAATATGTACAAATTAAACAATCTCTTCCCATCCTCCCTTTCCCCTTCCCTTCCCAGCCAGCAACCACAGTCCTGCTTCCTCCTTCTACAATCGTAACTCATTTCAGTTCCCGCCTCTTGACTGAGAACACATGATGCTGATTGCTGTGTGTCCAGAAGGCTTATTTCACTTAACGTAATGTCCTCCAGGCTCATCCATGTGACAAATGACAAAATTTTATTCTTTTTATGGCTGAATAACATTTCATTGTGTATATATGCCAAAATTTCTTTACCCATTCATTTATTAACGGACATTTAGGTTATTTCATATCTTGGCTATTGTGAATCACACTGCAACAAACACAGGTGTGCAAGTGTATCTTCAATAAGGTGATGTCTTTTCCTTTGGATAAATACCTCGCAGAAGGATTTCCGGATCATATTCTAGTTCAAGCTTTAGTTTATTGAGAAGCCTCCCTGCTGTTTTCCGTAACGACCACACTAATTTACAGCCTCCCCCAATAATGTACCATAGCTCCTTCTTCTTTTGATTCTTCTCAGCTCTTGTCATTTAACTGTAGTGAGATGGTATCTCATTGTGGTTTTGATTCATAGTCCTTGGTACTTAGTGATGTTGACCATGTTTTCATATGTCTATTTAAGAAATGTCTTTTCAGATCCTTTGCCTTTTTTTTGTTTTTGTTTTTGTTTTTTTTAATCAAGGTTGTTACTTTGCTGTTGAGTTTTTTAATTCCTTATATATTCTGGATATTAGTTCCTCGTTGGATAAATAGTTGCAAATATTTTCTCCCATTCTATTGGTCCTCCCTTAATGCTTCTGATTATTTCTTTTGTGGTATGGAAGCTTTTCAGTTTGATACAATCTCTTTCATCTATTTTTAGCTTTGTTGTCTGTGCTTTTGAGGTCTCAGCTCAAACTGAGACTCTTTGCCTGTTCCAATGTCAATGTCATGAAGCATTTTCCCTGTTTTCTTCTAGTAACTTTATAGTTTTGGGTCTTACTCAACTTAAATTTTTAATCCATTTTGAGTTGATTTTCATAATTGAAAATTTTAAATTAAGTTGGAATAATTCTATTCTAGGAAAACTATTTTTAATAATCAAAAGCAATGAGGCACAGAGTAACTGGAATCCTGGCCCACAGTTACAAAAGTCATATTAAATACCCTGTGTCATTTTGAAAGAACTAGAAAGTAATAAATAGTAGCAGATATTGAACCTTTTCTTTTACCTAGTACTTACTGATATCCCTTATAACTATACTTAAAAATAAGTGAGTTCATTTTGCATATAAGTTACATGAAAAGTAAACATAAGGAAACATAATAAAATGTTTACTGTGGGAGGTGGAAACCTGGGTGATTTGCCATTTTTCCTTTATGCTTTTTATTTTTCCCCAAATTTCCTACACTAAACTAATACATATTACAGGGAATACATTCTACACTGGTAATCATAAAAATGATATTAAAATCAATATACGCAATTTGATACCTGCCATATGATCAGAACCGCATAAACAGTGTGCTAAAACTAATAGTGAAAGGGTTGTAGCACTGCGGGGGGTTGTTTTAATCTCTCCCTACTTTTACTATATTTCCCAAATGTTCTATGATGAGCACATGATATTTTTATAGAGAGAAATAAAGCAACAATAAAGTAAAGTAAGTCCAGAGGACCTGGCCATCATGGCAGAGCCTGGAAGAGCAAAGGGACCTGCTCACACAAACTCTCTGAGAATTTCTGGGAAGCCGGCTCCTTGGCTGCGACGTCCACAGGCATTCTCCTCCTGGTCCTGAGACCGCTTTGTCTGTGTGTGTACGTGTGTGTGTATGTATATTTACATCAATGTTCATAAATATAATCTCTATGCAAACATTCAGACATTACAAAGAAAGCTAAAATCTCTCTTTATCTCCAGCCCCAATTCTTGTTTCTAATCCAGAGGTTTGTTTGATGATTATACTTTCATTCAAGAGTTTGATGATTATCCAAAAATGTGAATTTGCTAGAGTGTTCACCATTACCCTAGCTCACAGTAAAATTCTAACTCATTTGGGCCTTTTAACCTACAATTACACATATATCTGTTCGTACAGAATTTTATAATATTGATTTATGTTCATGTGTTTGCATAAATGGTATTTTAACTTACACATTGTCCACACAACGCTATCTCATGGAGAACTTCCTGTGGCTATCCATGTAAGTCTATTGCTTTACTTCGCTTAAGTAGCAAGGATATGAATAATAGTTGGGATTTTTAATTTAAAAATATTTTCAACTTCAAGCATTCTATAATCAGGACCAGTTTTTTCATTGCTACAAAAAACATCTAGCAGTGAATGTGTTTCCTGTGCACATTCCTCTGTGGAGATATTGAGAACTGATGAGATATAAGGCATATGTATTCTTAATTTAAAAGATATTACCTTCTGACGTCTAGTGTCTTCCCACAAACCCTCTCACCAGCACTTTTGAATCAGTACCCATATCTCTTTCCACACTTCATATTATTAAGCCTGTTGCTTTTTGCTAACCTCATTCTGTATGATGAAGTATTTTATTGCCGTTTTAATTTGCATTTCCCTGATTATCAGTGAGTGTGCATCTATATTTCTGATCTTTTACAGTTTTTATCTCTCTTGTCTTACCTCTCAGTATGCCCTAATCATCTTAACCTCTGTTTCCCAGATTGGTCCCACAAGCTGCCGCGCCCAGATGTGAAAGGAGAAAATGGGTAGGAGCTTTCATAGTAACATTACTTAACTGCTCCTACTACAGCAGAGAATCACGCACGGCTACCCTAACCTGTCCTTTCTGGGCCATTTCCCCAGAAGTTACCTTTCACAGTAGAGAATTCACCGGAGTAGTGGTGCTCAGATCTGAGTGGGAGTGCAGATTTCACTACTCTCTGTGTCTACGCCTTTGGTGGGTTTCCCAGAGTCGTCGTCATTCAGAAGAGTTGATATCACCTATTTCAGTGGCCCCCACATGTTTCATTTTCTCCAATAAAATCTCAACTGCTTGGTTCAGCTCTAACTTGGGTGAACTTTCTGCTTTCTCATCCTCTTCCCATGCAGATTGTCCAAATTTCCCATCCAATGTGAAGGGACCTTGGAAATGTCTGACTATTGGATGATGAGTCGCCTATAGGCAACCGTCTGCCAGGGGGTCTGCACTTAGGTCAGCTCAGTACTAAGTCTTTTCTACTCTACTTCCTGGTCTCCTAAAAGGAAATCCGCTCCCCCCCCCCCCCCGCCCATCCCTTCCTAATTCAAAGACCATGTTCTTTTTACTCCTTCTGTCTTGCCCAAATTTCCTTTTACCTCTTTCCTTTTTCTTATCTCCATTCTTACACAGTTTTTAAAAAATTGACTCTGATTAGACCTTTGCTTCTGGTTTTATGTTCAGTGGTGGTGGAGGAAGAGGTGGGAAAGGGAGGGAAGTACACAGAAAACACACAGACACACGCACTTTGGGTTATAGCCATAACCCTATTGCACAGGATTAGTGTAAAGAATCAAATGTGACAGCACATGTGAGCATGTTTTATAAACTATAGAGCCCTGTGCAAATTAAAAACACCATTAATACTAAAATTTCACATATGAAAAAATATCTTTCATTGTTTTCATCTTCCTAGCAGGCTTAGCCATTTCTCTCACTAGCCAGTATGAGCCTCACACTTACAGACTGAGCCATCTCACACCTGCCCATATTTCGTAGTCATCCTTTGAGTAAGGTCATTCTCCCTTCTCATCATTCCTCCCCTACAATAAGAAGTCCATCCCACTACATGTGCTGTGCGATGCATTCTGTTCTAAATGAGCTCCTTTTGTTTCTGAGATCTAAGCATCTCTGGTTCAAGGCCGAGATGCATGCAGCTGAGTAACTTCAGTTGACAACACAAAGTCCTTGTAGGATGACTCCATCCTCTGAGAGGGCTCTTTGGTAATAGGATGTACATAGTTTCCACGTGTTCTTCTGGATTGAACATTCAAGGGCTTTTCTCCTAGGCCTTCTAGACACAAAAGCTAAGCCTCTAGCTCAGACTGGCTCAGTAGAAGCCACAGGCCAAGGAGTGGGTCTCTCTCATCATTTCCATTCTTGTTTCTTATCCCAGTGGCCTGTTCATGGGTGAATCTCCCTCATCCCCACAAATCTCTCTCTGCAGGGCTGCAGAGAGGGCTGGAACAGACAGTAAGTGGCCAAGACCAGGTCTTGACCTCCCTACCAGTGAGAACCTGTGTAGCTGGAAGCCTCACTTGCCCCACAAGGTTAAGGACAGATAGTACTGGGCATTAGAGCACAAATTACTCTGTGGGCCCCAAGTTTTTGGTAAATAAGGAAAAAATAACACCCACATTAAAACTTTGCAGATGTTAAATAGCATGAGAAGTGCAAAACATTTAAAATAGTGTCTGATGTGTGTTTGGGCCTTATGAACTTTAGTTTCTGCATCTGTAAAAACAGGAAAACGGGATTGGATAATTCTGTGAGGTCTTATTCTCACCAATAGCTAAGACTGGATTCTGCAAAATAGAATTTAATGGTAGCACTGTTACATGAGGCCAGGCTTTCTTCCTCCCTGTCATACGCACTTGCCCATGCTCTGGACATACTCAGCTTGTCCGTTTAACCCAGTGAGCAGGCAGCCTCAAAGGTGATAATCACCTGCTCAGTTAATAGCAAATCACTCTGTCTAGGAGAATCAGGAAAAGAACACGGATTTTGACCTGAGTTGGGAAGAATAAGGGTAATTTGAATAAAACAAAGCCAAAGGCAGGGACAGGGAGAGGGTGCTCTGGAGTTGGGGAGAGCATGGGATGCCTATGGGGAGGGTTTCGTGGGCCAGAGAGATCAGCAGAGTTCACATTGAATGATCTTACATCCATTTGAAGAATGTATGACATCAAGAAGCAAAGCCAAAAGAAATCTTGAAGCACAGGACAGACCTTGCAGGTTTACTTTCCAGGGTAATCACTCTAGGATCAAGGTGTCAGAACGAGTGAGGTGGGAAGAGTGAAGGCAGTGAAGTTATTGGGAGGTTGGTGAGAGACAAGAGAACCAGGATTCAAATAGGACAAGGTCATTTTCTAACTTAGAATAATCAAGAGTAACAGCAAGTCTCATTTGTGACGTGGTGGGCTTCCAATATCTAAGGGACACTCTCTGTAAACACTTCTGTCATCTACACACACCAGCACTGTGCTGCACTCTAAAGACTCAGGATGAGCCATACAACAGGGTCCCTGCCTCAGTGAGGGACACAGACAACACATGGATTCAGCAGATAAACCAAATCATCACAGGTGGCGATGAACACATTCGAGGAAACCAAGGGGATGATAAGAACCAAGATAGAAAATGATAGAAAATTAAAAATTCAAGTTTGGTGTTCAAGAGAGACACCAAAGCAAGTTTGTTTGATCAACGAAATAAATAATGTAGTATAGTTACATAATCCAAGTACAAAATAAATATTGATGAGTCCATACTAACATAAATAAATGATTGAATAAATAAATAATTCGGAGAGAGTAGACAACTCTCCCATGCAGAAGATTTCAAATAATTTAGGAGGGTACTTTCTCTCCAAGAACATGAAGCATACTCTCTCCCCTCCCCTCCCCCCTTCAGTGCAGGCTGCACAGAGAGATTTCCTTCCTTCTGAACAGAACAGAATACACGGAGGGAAAAAGAGTAATGTTACAATGGAGAAGCCTGAGAAACACTATCTCAGCCAGGTGACCAAGGCTAACATCATCAATGATAAATATGTCAATGGCATGTTTCCTCGAGATGAGGTGATGATAACGTCTCCTTGCCTCTGCAGTCTTTCTCCAAAGTAGAGCACCAGTGTAACCATCAGGAAGGTACCACAACAAGCCCAAGGGAGGGACATTCTACAAAATCCCTGACCAGAATTCCTCAAAACTGTACAGCTCACCAAAAACAAGAACAAATCTGAGAAAATGGGACAGGCAAGAGGAGCTGAAGAAGAAATCATGGTGAAATACATGAGCTTTCCTTGACAGGATCCTGAGACAAAGAAAACACTGCGTGAAAATGAAGGGCGTCCAAAATTTGAGGTTTGGTTAAAAAATAATGTTTCGATATTGGTTCACTAGTTGTGTCAAATGCATCACACAAATGTAAGATATTAACAATGGGGGAAACTGAACAATGGGGATCCTTTTTTGAGAAGGAGTCTTTCCTCTATGTCATCATGCCTTTCTGAGTATCCCTGTGATGAAGTCTACATTTCCTTTGCAAGCAGAGAATCTTTCCCATGTTACTTTGGGGAGCCATGTTCAGTACGGGGCCATAAATCTAAAAGTTCACAACAGACTCGTGCCAAAGTGGTGAAAACATCTAAAACAAACCAGTGTTCACATGGAAAGCTTCCTGGTATAGAAGCATCCTGGTTTCTCATTCAACCTGAACATTTTTTAAGTAATAGAAAAGTGCCTGGCAGTTACATTTAAGGTTAAGTTCATTACATAATCAAATTTTAGGACAAAAATGACATAACATATTGAACACTCCATTATCTATTCTCAGATAACCCCAACATCTTTTATATAGAATGCATTTTTTCATTTTTGGCAGAAGATTTTTCTTCACAATTGTGCTTGGCTTTGAATAAGGTTTCAATTAGTTTACAGCAGAAGATAGTGGTAGTGCCAAAATGCTCCTTCCTGCAAACCTCTTTAGAATATTATAAGGTCAATGAAAAACAAAACAGTTTTTCAGACCTTTAACAGCAGCAGTGAAAGAAATTTGTCTTGCGAGAGGCACCTGTGTCTCAAGGAATAAGGGCTCTGGCCCCATATACTGGAGGTAGCGGGTTCAAACCCACCCCGGCCAAAAATGGCAAAGAAAAAAAGGGAGAAAAGAAATTGCCTTGCCTTCTGCAAATCCTGGCATAACCCTCCCTCATAATTCTTATAGCAGAGAAAACATCTGTAAATGCACCGTCAGATAAGCGGGCTCTCCATCTTTGCCTGTTCATTCTCAGAACCCACCCTCTCCATAAACATTCTCTCCAGAGAAATTAGAAGTGCAAACTCCAGAAAAAGACTAGCTGAGTTCTCATCCTTATTCTAACTTAGATGCTTTATGACCTTGGGAGAAGTTATCTTCTTTTTTACCTAATTCCTCAAATATGGAAAGTGTAATTCTTCTAGGAATTAAAAAAAAAAAAAAAAAAAAAAATAGCCACAGGAATTTTGGCTTCCAGCTATGATAGAAGATCTCATGTGAGGCCAAACCTCTCACTGGGAACAAATACAAATTTCAGGCACTATAAAATACAAAAACAAACAACAAAATCGCTGCTTGATGGCGCTGGAAAACAGCTAAAATCTACACTTTCAAGGGCCAATGTGGCAGAGAAGGGAAACACACATGAGCAAGTCCTGCTTTTCTACTTTTTTACTTTCCTAAAAAGCAATTCTCTTGAGGTATAAATTACATACAACAAAAGGCAGAGATCATAAAAGGACATTTGAGGAGTTTTGACAAATGTGCACACATCACATGATGACGCAGAGGACTTTGACCTGTGCACCTTTGCTGTCAGCCCCAACCAACCCACCCTGCCCACCCCAACCAACCCACACTGCCCTCAGGCAATCACGGATCTGATTTCCACCGCCATAACTTAATCTCAGCTATTATAAAACTTCATACAAATGAAATCATTGGTATGTAACATATTGTATCTGGCTTCCTTCACTTGGTGTATCTTTTGTTTTAAGACTCATCCATTATTTGGGGGTTATCAGTATAATTCATTCCTTTTGGCACGCTGTTTGGAAGGTCTGTTATCAGGGAATCACCTGTAGGATCACTGCATCTGCTTCACAAACTAACCTTCTTATTAGTTTCACAGCATTTGTCTTGAAATCTATTTTTCTGTTGTTAATAGGGCTACATGAGCTTTCTAAGCTTAATTCTTTGTGTACTGCGTCTCTTTCTACCCTTTCACTTTGAACTTTGAAGTGTATTTCTTTGTATAAAACTTGGAGTTGGATCTTGCTTTCCACTTTTTCCCATCTAAAAATCTCTATCATTTAATGAATGTTTAATTATCAAAACAGTTGGACTTACACCTATCATTTTGCTATTTATTTCCTATCAGTTTTTTTTTAATTTTTTGTTTTTAATTTTACAAATAAATTTTTACTATTTTTATCTATCTTTTCTGTTGCTTATTTAATTTCTTTCAGTATTTTTTTAAGCCCTTAATGCCATTATTCCCTTAATTTTTCAAGTCATCCTTGAATTAATATTATATTATTTACACACATTATAAGAACCTACAACAATATAATTCCCTTTATGTTCTGTCTTGTCTTGTATGCTATTAGCTCAAGTATTTTATTTGCATATGTTATTAAACAAAAATACATTGTTTTTATTTTTGCTTTAACAGTCAATTGACATTTAGAGGATTTGTGAAAAGGGAGGAAAAATATTCTTTAAAATTATTCTAATATATTTACTATATCTAGTGCCATTTATTCCTTCCTGAAGATCAGAGTTTTCACATGGCAACATGTCTTTTGTGCTGCATTAGTTCTTAAGTATTTTGTAGGTTTTTTAAATATTATTACAAATGAGCCTTTTGAAATTTAATTTTCCCCTATTGCTGCATAGGGGTATTACTGATTGTTAATATTATTAACAGTTAACTTGTTAAATTCACTTACTAATTCTAATATTTTATCTGCAGATTATCTTGGATTTTCTTTAACACAATCATGCTGTGAATAATAACTGCTTTATTTTCCCTTCCAAATGCTATAACTTGTATTTCTTTCCTTGCTTTATTGCACTTGGAGAAATTATAGTACAGTGCTGAATAAAGGCATTGTGAGTGAATATCCCTGCTTCTTTCTTGAGCTCTTTGAGAAAGATCTCAACATTTGATCATCAAATAGATAAATGTTGGATGAAATTCTTGAAGAAACTCTTTATCAGATAAAAGAAGGTTTTTCCTGCTTTTAGTTTGCTAAGACTTTTCTTTTTATTATCAATTAAAATTATAACTATAATATACCCAAGTCATTTTAGTATCTCTAATTAATCATAATTTTAGAAAGAGAGAAATTTGTCTGCTTTGTTTTTATAGTAGTTATCATAACTGTTACACAAAATCAATTATATTATCAAAAATTACATACCAATCTCTCTCATGACCACAAACAAAACACAGGGTGGATATAAAGTTTGTGCAATGTCTATCTTGTATTAGCAAATTGAATCCAATATTATGTTAATATATCACAATCAAATGAGATTAGTTACATAAATATGTTTGGTTTAACATCTGAAAATCAGGCAGTGAAATTCATCACATTAAAAAGAAAAAAAGAGGCAGCAGCTATAGATCATTGGGTAGGGCACTGGCCACATGCACCAGGGCTGGTGGGTTCGAACCCAGTCTAGGCCTGCTAAAACAAAAAAATAGCCGGGCGTTGAGGTGGGTGCTGGTAGTCCCAGCTACTCAGGAGGCTGAGGCAAGAGAATCTCTTGAGCCCAGGAGTTGGAGGTTGCTGTGAGCTGTGACACCATAGCACTCTACCCAGGGCAACAAAGTGAGATCCTGTCTCAAGAAAAAAAAAAAAAAAAAAGAAAGAAAGAAAGAACAGAAAAGAAAACTCATGTAGTTATCTCAAAAGGCACAAATGAAGTATGTGCTAATTCAACACATAAAACACACAGAATGTATGCACTAAAACTAACAATGTATTGTAGATTTTAAATAAAGAGATTTATATGCCATACCCATTGTTTAGAAGAGTAAGTGTAAAGATGTCAACTTGCCAAAACTGATTTGCATATTTAATACAGTATTAATCAAATTCTCACTGAGTTTATTTACTTTTATTGATACATAAAGGATATACATGTTTGGGGGTAGATGTAATAATTTGGTAACTTCATATAATGTAAACATCAAATCAGGATAAATAGAATCACCATCATCTTAAATACTTACCTCTCAATATACTAGAAACATTTGAATTATTCTTTTCTAGATATTTTGAACTATATAGTAGATTACTGTTACCTACAGTCATCCTACTGATCTCCTGAACATATTTCTTCTCTCTAACCATGTATTTACATGCATTAAGCAACCTCTCTTTATCTCCCCCTCTCCCTGCCATCCCAGCGTTTTGCATATACCCTACTCGAGTCCCTTCTTTGCCATCATAAGGTCCACATATTTGGGAGAACATGTGATGTTGCTCTTTCTGTGCCTGGCTTAACATAATGCTTTCCAGTTCCATTCAGATTACTACCAATGACAGAATTTCAGTCTTTTTATGGCTAATATTCCATTGTGCATAGAAGGTCTGACAATGAAGTTCACAAACTCGTCCTAGAAAAAAGTGCTACATGCCTCGTTGCTGAATATCACTAAAGTCGGCTCCAAAATACTCCCCTTGGGAAGCTGTGCACCACCACTAGAGCCTAGTCCACTCTTCAAAGCCATTTTGGAACTCTTTTTCTGAAATGGCCATCAGAGCTGTTGGCATATGACACACAAAAGCACACAACACTAATGAAAGCGACTCAGGAAGACACCACCACACGTCAACACAAACACAGATGTGCAACACTGATGATACACCAAGGTTACGAAACCTTACAGAGTTGTTTGTACAGTGCTGCCAACATTAGCACACAGAGACAAGCTTGCAAATGTAATGGTCGGACCTACATATGATGACAGCTCTGATGGCATTCTGGAAAAAGAGTTCCAAAATTGCACTGAAGTGCAGACTAGGCACTGGCATCAGTGCATACCTTCTCAAGGGGAATACTTCAAAGGTGGCCATAATGATATTCAGCAAGAAGGTGTATAGCAATTTTTCTAGGATGAGTTTGGGAACTTAATTGTCAGACTTTGTATGTACCACATCTTTTTTATCTATGCATTCATTGACATACTTAAGTTGATTCCACATTCTTGGCTATTGTAAATAGTGCTGCAATAATCATGGGAGTGCATATATGTCTTTGTCATGCTGATTTTCTTTCTTTTTGATATGGGAGGTCTGATGGTATGTTCACAAACTTGCCACCATACATTTATATTTTTTTTGCTTTGCCCATTTTTTCTCTCATTGCTTGTGCTTTTCAGACCAATGTCCTGGAGCATTTCCCTCCAGCATCTTCATCTACTAATTTTTTAGTTTCAGATCTTACATTAACTCTTTAATCCATTTATTTTTGGTTCTGTTTGTGATGTTTCATTTGGATAATTGACTCCATTTACATTTAGTGTTATTATTGGTAAGTAAGGACTTATAACTGCCATTTTTTGCTTGTGCCCAGTGGTTGTGTAACTCCTCTCCTCTTTCTTTTCTTACTGTTTTTCTTTGTTGTTACGTGTGTTTTTCTGACCAAATATTTTAATTCATTGGTTTTTGATTTTAGTGAATCCATTAAGTTTTGTATCATAATTATCTGATATAACAAGTTATTACAAAGAGGTGACAGCTTATATTAGATCACAATGAAAAGAACAGGAAAACAAAAACTAAAAGACATCTCTACACTTTAACTTCCTCTGCCTCTCCACATTTTTACATTTTTGTCTCCATTTACACACCTTCATATTGCCTGTCTCTTAAGAGGTTTCTTTAGGTATTATTGATTTTAATAGATTTATTATATTTTAGGCTTCATACTAGAGTTCTGAGTAGATTTTACCCTAGTTACACTATAGAGTATTTTTGGTTTCTGTGTACTTAATTTTACCCATGGGTTTTATATTTCAAATGTTTTCTTTTTACACATTAGTGTTTTTTCTTTCAGAATAAAGAACTTCTTTTAGCATTTCTTGTAAAAATGGGTCTGGTAGAGGCGCATTTTGTTTGTCAGGGAGGCTTTAGCTCTCATTCATATTGAAAGATAGCTTTGCTGGGTTTAGCATTTTTTTGATGGCAGGTATTTTTTTGTTTGTTTTATCAGTATTTTGAAATTGTCATCTCATTCCCTTCTGGCTAGTGTGGTTTTCATTGGGAGGTTTGTTGCCAAATGAATTTGAGCTCCTTTATATGTTATTTTCTCCTTTTCTCTTGCTGCTTTGAGGATTTTCTCTTTGTTCTTGGCTTTTGGGAGTCTAATTATTATATTCCTTAGGATAGCATTATTTTTGGTTGAATATCTTTGGCATTCTTTGACCTTCCAGTGTCTAAATATTTATCTCCTTCAAATTTTGAAAAGTTTTTTGCTGTCATTTCTTTTAATAAGCTTTCTACCCCTTGCTCATGCTCAACTTTCTCCTTAACACCAATAATTCTTAGATTTGGCCTTTTGAGGTAACTTTCTGTGTCTTCTAGGAATCCTAATTTCTTGTTGTTCTTTTCCCTCCTCTTTTTGAGTATTTTTAAATCCAGCTTGCTGATTCTTTTTTGTCCTTGATTCATTCTGTTGTTGAGAGCCTCTAATGTATTATATCTCTGAGTTCTAAGAGTTCTGTTCGATTTTTTTTAATAATTTCAATCTCTTTGTTGTATTTCTCTAATAAATTTCTGAATTGTTTTTCTGTGTTAGTTTGTTGATCACTGATTTTTCTTAACACTGTTGTTCTGAACTCTTTCTCAGAGAGCTCACATATTAACCCTCTCATTGGGGTCAGTCACTGGTGCCTTGCTTTGTCCACTCCAGGAAATCAGGTACCTCTTTTCCTCTTTTGTTGTTGTTGTTTGTTTGTCTTTATGGATGTATGTCTTTGTCTTTGCATTGAAGGATTAGTTTATATTCAAGCCTTCTCTGCTTGGCTTGTTTCCTCTTCTATTGGGTATGTTTACTCAGGAATTCCTTGTAATTTATGTGTTGAATTTCTTTTTTTACTTTTTTCACTAGGTTGCTGCCTACTTTTTGGCATTAGGTGATGGCTGAAGCCCAGTTTTACCTCAGTTATAGTATAAGATTGGAACACCTGTGCCAGAAGAGGTCCTAACAGCATAGGGAGGCCAGCTAAGAGGCTGTGCCCCTAGGATCTGTGGGACGTACCTCCTATGACATGGTACAGCTGAACAGCCACTTTCATTTGGCAGCCCCTTCGGCTGAGTTGCACAGCAGAGTTACCAGGGCCATGGATGGTGTTCCAGGTTCCTTCTTTTGTTTCTACCTGATCTCAGAGATATCTCTCCCTTTAAGCCCTCATAATGCTTCTTAAGAGTCAAGGTAGGGACAGGTACCTTGCCAGTGAACTCAAGATGGTGGGGGAACTGGTTATTCACCTCTGCCTCACTTTTTATAATATAAAAATGGTGAATGGGGAAAAATTTTCCATGTTCTTGGTGCAAGCAGATTGGAGAGAGAGGTGTCATTAGTACGGAAGTCTGACTCTCTTACCATCTTCTCAGAGTTTTTTCAATTCTCTGCAGCCCCAGGAACTGCTACCTGCTCAGATCTGAGTTCTGAGATATAGCTGATGATAATCTTGGGGTTGTTTTTTTATTTTCTGTGCAGGGAAATGAAGCCAGCTTGCTTCTACATTGATATTTTGGAATTAGTACTAGTTTACTGTTTTGTATAGAAATTGAAAATGGGTTATTAAAATATATATGAATGTATAAATGATTGAGGATAGTTAAAGTAATCTTTAAAAAGAACAACAAAGTTAGAAATGTACACTGCCAGGTGTGAAGATTTATAAACTACAATAATAAAGGCAGTGTGGAATTGGGACAATTATGCAAATAGACCAATGAAATAGATTAGAAAGTCCCGGACAAGACCAAATGTATATAAGATCACTTGCTTTATGACAAAGAAGGCACAAAGCAGCTGAGCTTGTGCTCGGCAAAGAGTGTTTATTTGCTCTGATATTCATACATAAAGACATCAAAACTTGACCCTACCTTCCATTACAATAATTAAATCCAGATGAGTTATGGATAAACCAATATTCAATTTAATCAAATACATGTAGTACTGATAGGCAAAGACTCCTTGAGTAAGGCACAAAAAAGTGCTATTCATAACAGAAAAAGATAATGAAACTGCATTAAAATTAAGAACTTTTGTTTATTACAAAATATCATTAGAAAAGTAAAAAGATATGCCTGATTGAAAGAAGATATTTATAGTTTATATATTTGAAAATAATTTGCTTTCATAATATGATGAACATACAAAAATGAATAAGAAAAAAAAATAAGAAGAAAAGAAAAGACCGGTTCAGCACCTGTAGCTCAAGGCTAGGGCACCAACCACATATATCAGGGCTGGTAGATTCAAACTCAACACAGGCCTGCTAAACAACAACAACTACAAAAAAAAAAAAAAAAAGCCAGGCATTGTGATAGGCACCTGTAATCCCAGCTGCTTGGGAGGCCGCGGCAAGAGAATCACTAAAGCCCAAGAGTTTGAAGTTGCTGTGAGCTGTGATGGCATAGCACTCTGTCTTAAAAAAAAAAAAAAAAAGAAAGAAAGAAAGAAAAGAAAAGAAAAAGAAAAGACAATCCAAAAGGAATAAAAGGGAGGAGAGAGAAATTTTGAATAGACATTAACATCACAATATTGGAATGGCCAATAAGCACACAAAAAAAATGCTCATTGTTATTTGACACCAGGGAAATTCAAATTATTAGTAAAACCACGATGAGATAGAACGGTTCATCTGCCAGAATGGCTATGCCACCAGAATGTCTGTAATGAAAAAGTAGAAACTTATTGTTGGTGATGATGTGGAACAACTGGAATTCTCACACACCTGGTGGGAATATAAATCGCAACCATTTGGAAAACCATTTGGCAATAGCTATTACATTTGTGTGACCCAGAAATTCCACTCCTAGGAATAGACTCAACATAAACTTATAGAATGTATAAGCTCAAAGACTTGTGTAAAAACATTCATAGTAGCCTTATTTGTAGGAGCCCCAAATTGGAAAAAATTTATTGTCTGCTAATAGTAGAACGGATAAATAAGATGTAATATCTTTGTACTGTAGAATAAAACAACTACTGCCATCTGAAATATAGATTTCATAAACATAATGAGTGATCTAATTGGGAAAAATAATACATGCCATATGATGCCATTCATAAAAGTTTTGAAAACTGGCAAAATTAATCTATAGTAATAGATGTTAGAATAGTGGTTAACTTTGTTCATAAGGTAATGAAAGGAAGAGGCATAAAGTAGGCTTCTAGGATGCTGGTAATATGATAATATTCTTCTGTTTCATGGCTATGTTTAACTTGTAAAAACTCATCAGGCTGCACACTTCTGATTTTTGCATTTCTATGGACTTAATTTCAACAAAAAATTTTTAAATCACAAAACAAGTTGCCAGTTTTCAAATTATGAAAAATAAATAAGATTTGTGAATTTTTTTTATTAAGTCTTTTGGTGACATTGATATTCTCACATATTACCAGGAATGGTATATGTTTCTATGATGTGTGTGTGTGTGTGTGTGTGTGTGTGTGTGTGTGTGTGAGAAATGAGTTATTATATGGTCCAGGCTGGTCTCAAACTCCTAAGCTCAATCAATTGTCCTGCCTCTGACTCCCAAATAGTTGAAATTATAGGTGCACAACAGCATAGCTAGCTTAAATGTCTATGATTTCTGAAATACAATTTTGTAATTAAGCAAAATCAAATCCTAGTCAGGGTCTTCTACATCCTAGTTATTAGACTGTGTGCTTTAATTTTTAATTATTCTTTATTTTCACAAGTATTCATAAGGACTTGTAAGTAAGGGAACTGGAATTCTCACCCAGCACTGCTGTAGCTGGAAATCCCTCTGAGAGAGTAACAATACTCATCAAAGCATCCCAAGAAGGATGTGAGAGCAGCAAGCTGTCAATATGAGAAAAGGACTGGATGCAAGAAGACCTAAATTTGTGCTCTATTTCTAGCATAGAAAATTGAAAATCTAAACATCTGATAAAATGTATGCTTCAATAAATGATGTTTCTTGTGAAACAGTATGCAGATACTATACAGCCTTTTAAAAAGGTGATTATGATTCTTAGGCAACTTGGCTCTTGGAAGTCCATATAAAAGACATTGTTGAATGAACACATTTTTCAGCAACACAGAAAATGCTTAGAATAGTCAGTGAAAGGCAAAACATATTTTGCTGAAACTATTAACTGTGAAAAAGTTATGTGTGCATATGTGAAAACATGGCAGAGAAATCCGCATACATGGAAGAGGGTGATATATTGTGACAGTGGGGACTTGAGGAAATTTTCTTAATTTTTTTCTTTTTCTATTTTTGCTGTTAAAATGGTAACTGTGCAGTATGTTAAAATGTAAAACTAAGAAAACCAAGTGGTAGGCAAGAATGAGCAGCTCAGTTTATCAGGGGTCACATGGTTCTTTCCAGGACATTTAATTTAATGGGAGGATGCTGGGGATAATAGAATCATAAATGTCTTAGAATAAAAGAATCTTTGGGAGAACCAGAAATAGTAAGTGGTTCTTCCAAGGTTTCTTAGTGGATTGAAGGCAAGAACTAGCTATTATTTTCCCCAGAATATTAGGGGTACACATGTTTTGTTTACATCCTTTGTTTTTGTGCACACTGATTCAAATAAGTGTGCCTTTCACCCGGATAGTGAGCACTGTGCCCAGGAGGTGTGACTTCACCCATACCCATCACCCTCTTCCCCCAGCTTGATTTTCATTTAAAAATTGGACAGTTTAACAATAAGGATAAAGGAAAATAAAAACAAAGCCAACAACTATCAACAAAAGCAGAACTTGGCCAGGGTTACATCATAGAACTGATAATTCACTTTCAGGCAATGTAAGTAAGTCATACTTAGCCAGGGCACATTGATTTTATAACTACATTAAATTTATATGAAGACTCTGCTGGCATTTTTGGCATTCTTAATTTTCCTTTATGTATGCATGCATTGCTTAAGAGGACTCTGACAAAATAATGCCATGATTTGTTCAAATGTATAATTCAGTGTCTATCTGATTCTTCAAGTCCAGAAAATGTTTACTAGGCATACTCTTTTTCCTCATGTTGGCCTTTATTAGTTTTATTTTTTAAACTCAAATTCAAGACAGCATTTTATCAGAGTCATCAACAAAATTATTTCCACTTGCTTTGGTTCCTGGCTGTTTAAGAAAAAAAAAAAAAAAAAAAACCCTCCTCCCTGTCTGCAATTATCTTTAATGAGAATAGGAGATACTAAAAAATACTCTGAATGTATTAAAGACATCATTTTAATTTGTAGTAACAGTTACCCTTGCTGGAATAAAAAAAAGTCTAGGAGAACCCTCATTAGAAAAGCAATGGACATACTAAAAAGAAAATTTCTGGGTGTTTTTAAAAGGGTGATTAAATGTTAGATTTCCATGCTCTGTGCCAGTGGGCACAGAGGGAGGAGGGCAGGCTCAGTGTGTACAGTGGCTAGACAGACCATTAAATTGGTATTAAACACTTTTCCATATGAAGGAAGTATCCTCCTGCCAAAAGCCAGGAGCTGAGAGATCAATTTCCATGCAAATGCCGCAGTGAGAGAGCTGGGTAAACTTGGAAAGATTAAGAGGTCACTGGGGTGAGGACCCAGGACGCTGAGTGTGTCTGGCTTCACTTCCTTGCAGACTCGTGGAACTTGGCACAAAGCAGCAAGATGAAGGGCCTCTATAAACACACAACCCCACTGACTATTTTTTTCCATAGAATTAACTCAACCAGAAATATATTACAAAAATAGAACAAAGCTGGCTTCCATCACTTTCCACCGCACCAGGCCATAAAGGATTTCTTGTACCTTGTCCAAAGCAAAGTGGGGGAATGACAGTGCAGGGCCCAGCCTTCTCAGCAGTGGTTTCCTCTGCTGACCACTGCCTGACCTCCTTCCAGAGCAGCGCTGCAACAAAGACCCCATTGAGTGAAATGTAGTCCATATGGAGCAGGAGGGTCTCCCAGACTGACTTCCTCCACTAAAATCCTCAAAGTAATTCATTTGCAAAATCTTCCTAATAAGTACCACGTGGATTCCTGGATACTCCTGGGATCTTAGCAAAAATTTCCTTGTGCTGCTCAGACCCTGACCTGTCTTAACTAACCCTACTATCACCCTGAAATGAAGACAGTTATGAATATAACAGCAACGGCATCACCCTGAAATGAAGTTTGTTATGAATATTCACAAGTCTTTTAAATGTTGGTCCCCAACCCCTTTCACATTTATACTTCTGGTAAATGCATTATGTTTAGTGTAAAAAATATAGGCTTGGAATCAAACAGACTTGCATACTTCCCATAGATTATTGGATAGTGACCGTAAACAAGTTATGTAAACTCTTCTGGTCTCAGTTTCTTTATTAGAAGAAAAACTAACACCTGCTATTTGTTAAGAGAATGAAATGGGAGAAATAAGTCTACTTTCTGGCACATGAGAATTCAGTAACTCCGAGCTTCCTTCTCTTCTCCAACACAGAATCTGACCTGGATTTAATGTTGAGTGTCCCGTATATCTGGAAATGAGAAAGTGGCATCATTTGGGAATTATAAACAATGGTATGAAAATGTGGCCCCAAATTCCTGCCAGAATGGCATTATATCAATGAAACATCTTCGGTCTGAGGCTACATGATCAACCGCAAAGTGTCTTTGTTTTAGTTTCTTTAAAGATTCAGGTGGAAGTGGAGAGTGCTTTGTGGGAAGGTGAGCTCAAAAAAGGCAAAGTAAAACCATGATATGTTGAATAGGGAAATGCGTCAAGAGAGAGACACTAGTTGGTATCATAAAATAAATAACTTCCCCACAGAGCACAGCTTTTGACATTGAACTCCACCCAGACCTGTTGTCTTCTCACAAAAGGCAGAGTGGTTGTATAGCCACGTAAAATCCCTGCTATCTGCAGAGCTCAGCTCAGAGAGAGACAAAATGTGAATTAAAGAGCACACAGACCAGAGCAGAGGCGCACTGAGGTGGAGAAGGCCTGTCTGTGGTAAACAGGTACGTAGCAACTATTCTGAAGGGGGCACAAATCAATCAAGTTCCCAGCTTAAAAAAAAAAAAAAGATGGTGTCTAGAGATAAAGAGATAAACAGTTGTGAAGAGTCTGCATTTTATGAGAATCAATCTTGGGCTACTGACAACAGAGAAAGAGTCATTTTTGTTGTTTATTTATTTTCAAATGCGGGAAGATTACCATTCCAATGACAATAGGAAGGAGAATGTCAGAGAAACAAAGGACATTCCATAGATAAGAGAATTACAAAGAGTTCGGAAGGAGGGGACTCAGTCTGGGCCAAAACAAAAACATTTCTCTCAGCCACATCTGGATCATGAATTTGCCAATTCCCTAAGGAAAATGGGTTGAGAGCTAATAGCAGAACGGTATTTTACATTATTTATAGTAAGTTGAAAATGTATGCTGTAATTATAACAATTCTTCAAATAAACTATGTATATAGTGCAATCCACAATGAAGGTGCTATTATTCTCACCTAAGTTTTATGGTATTCTGATGCAAAGAACTCCTTCAGGAATTGTTTAAGATCTTTATCTGAAGCCAGTAAGCATAAGAAATCATTTAAGACAGAGTGGTGTGTTGGGATCTGGAGACAGACCCTCAGACACACCAAGCTTGCACCGTGGGAACGTGAGCTATACTGTCCTCAAAGCCTCAAAATATCCCCCAGACATAGATTCCTCTCCAGTGTATTATTTTAAGGGGGAAAAAAACTCACTGTTTTAAAAAAACTCACCATATTCCAGAATCTTTCCATGCATACATTTAGATCAATAAAATCAGCAATGTAACAAAATTTAAAGGTAAAGACTGAAAGACTGTGGGAGCTGTGAGAATGTTAACAACCATGTCTTTTACTGCAGGGAGTCTATCAGCATCATCTGAAAATGAAACACGTGATTTTAAAAAAATAGCTTTAACGATTGTTCTAAGGATGGCAAAGGGATTAGGAGATCCTCCACACTGCTATAAACAAGAATCTTTTACCCCTTTATTTGATCACCATTTTAGCAAGCTTATGGCACTATGCCAGTCCCTGCTTATTGGTGGTGAATTTTTGTTGTTTTATAACACATGGACATTCACTTTATTGTTGTTATGAGACAATTTTTTTTTTTCTTTATTTAGGTTTATTACATCATTTTATCTTGGAACTCACTTTTTTTTTTTTTTTTTTTAATTTTTGGCATATTTGCCAATGGTGTGAGCCATGTGTGTTGAGTTGTCTGCTGAGCTAAACTCTCCTACCCTCTGCATCAATGAGAGTGCTGGACTCTATGCATTAGTCAAAAGTAGTGAGTTGGGGCCACCATGAGTTGGTGCCCATGAAGGAGGCCAACCAGGTAGAGATGGTCTCTGAACATGAACTCAGAGCAAATTACTCAGGCAAATTAATTGGCTTTCCCAGGCTTGGATGTAGCCCATATATTCTGTATTGCAATTTTGCATGAGGTTGCTTAGTGAACTGAGGAAACAACATCTCTTGACAGGCCATATTCTTTATAATAAAATATATTCAGAGCAAATCTGATTTTAATTCCAATATTCCATGTCCAGATTATATAGTCTGTGTTTCTGGTTATGGGCACAAGCTGCCCAAGATATAAACAGCAATGAACAAAACAAACCCAAAAAATGACGATGAAAATCAAAATGGTAAGCACGTCCCCTACCTTTCCCAAAGTTATGAGACCAACTGTCCAAACTTTTATTTAAGAAAATCAATGAATGGCAATAATAATATAGTCATAGTATATTTTTTAAAGTACTTGTTTATAGTTTTAAAAAATACTTAACTTGAATTTTGATCAATTGCTTTAAAAATTATTAGAGCATTATGAAAAAAAACTGAAAGGCTGAGCAATTTTTCCCCAGAACTTAGGGGAAAAGGAAAGGAAAATTTTAAACAATGATGAGGTAAGAGAAAAGCAATTATCACTCATAGCTGGTGGGTTGAGTTATAACTTTGAGGGAGAGAAATTTAGCAATACTTAAATTGAAAATGCATTTATCCTTTGGGCCAGAAGTTTTACATGTCATATAAATATAAGGCATTTTCACAAGTAAGTACACAAAAATATATACACAAAGTTGATCATTGCAGCATTTTTTATAGCAATGAAAACCTAAAAAAAACCCAAATCTCTATTAATAGAAGGGTGGTTGGAGCAATCATGATACACTTACAATATATATTAATATGCAACTATTACAAAGAAAAAAGTTCAGAAATGTAAAGGTCTCCAAGAAAAAGTTGTCATGAAACACAAACACATAATAAAAAATTATATATTGATGACCCCTTATGAAAAATGTAAGACAACCACGAAATGATTGAGCTTACCATAAGCCAGGGATGTTCTACGTGTATTGTGAATTGTGTCCTTTGATGCTTACAAAGACTTCATGAAGTTTTTGCTATTATTATCCTTGTTTTACAGATTGAAAAAATGAAGCACAGAGACAAAAGTGTAATAACTTTTTCAAAGTCACACAAGCACTAAGTAAAAGAGAGGGTTTCCTAAACCTCTTGACTGTTATGGAAGGAGAATGGGGAAATAAAGATTAGAACTCCATTTTACTTCATTTGTTTTATATTATTGAATTTGTTGTTATTGTTTTTTTTGTTTGTTTGTTTGTTTGTTTGTTTTGCCTTTTTTGGCCGGGGCTGGATTTGAACCCACCACCTCCGGCATGTGGGGCCAGTGCCCTACTTCTTGAGCCACAGGCGCTGCCCTATTATTGAATATTTTGATGAGAGCAAGTATTCATATGTCATCTAGTAAAATATTTTTTAATTATTTGAAGTTACATACAAAATAATTCAAAGAATTGCAGTATATTTAGAACCTATATGAATCATTTCACCAACTCTGAGAACAAATAAAATGACACATCTCCTATGTTTTAAATTTTTAATGGGATGTCTATTACCATCCTCTTTAGGCAGCCCTGCAGTCCAGGGACTTGTTAACCCTATGCAAAGAGAAAGAAAGAGAGTAAGAACAGCCCCCTAGTGTTATAACTTTCTGTTATATATTCCTGGGGGAATTTTGTCCTTTCCTATAACCAACAAGTTATAGACAGGCTAGAATAGCTGAAGTATATCGTAATGGACTGTTTATTCATGATGTATTGGTCACCCTGAGGCCATACTTTGGGCTTTGCAAAAATCTAACATTATTTCCAGTTATAAGAATACTCAGGCAAAACATACATGGCACACTAACCAGAGAATTGTGATCAGGCATACTGCTTTACTTTTAAATTCATTTGTTCCTTTGTATTTTTTTAAATCCTCAATCCTTGGCACATGTGTCCTAGGATTTGATGGCTTAGACAAGGGAAAGGGGAAACAAAAAAGCACAGAACCCAAAGTAGCCAAAATGGAAATCTGATGCCTACTGATGCCTAGGAGACAATAAAACTAAAGGAAGAATTCTAACAAATACAGGCATTGGAGATTTCATTAAACGTCTCCCATACCTCTTCATTTCTATAAGCCAAAATGAAGACTTCCTTTCTACCATTTGAATCTATTTTTTAAAACTAATTATCATTTCTTTTTTTTTTTTTTTTTTTTTTTTTTGTTACAGAGTCTAAAGCTATTTCCCTTGGTAGAGCAACCTCTAACTCTTGGGCTCAAGCAATCCTCTTGCTTAAGTTTTTTGTGTTTTTAGTAGAGACGGGGTCTCACTCTGGCTCAGGCTGGTCTCCAACCCCTGAACTTCAGCAATCCACATGTCCTGGCCTCCCAGAGGGCTAGGATTATAGGCGTGAGCCACCAGGCCCTACTCATTGTTATTTTTTTAATTGAAATTACTTTTATGACTAATTTTACCCTTTGGGGAGCACTTGAATCCATAGAGGTACTTAATAGTTAGGTGTAACAATATCCCAAAACCCAA
>CAUYPK010080425.1:0-11782 GCA_963574355.1 Loris lydekkerianus
AGTATAGGTACTAGTTCTTCTTTAAAGGTTTGGTAGAATTCTGACGTGAAGCCATCTGGTCCTGGGCTTTTCTTTTTAGGGAGATTTTGTATAGTTGATGCTATTTGAGAACTTGATATAGGCCTGTTCAACATTTCCACTTTGTTCTGGCTAAGTCTTGGTAGGTGGCATACTTCCAGGTATTGGTCAATTTCTTTCAGATTTTCATATTTCTGAGAGTAAAGTTTCTTGTAGTATTTGTTAAGGATTTTTTGAATTTCTGAGGGGTCTGTTGTTATTTCATTGTTACCATTTCTGATTGATGAAATTAGAGATTTTACTCTTTTTTTCCTGGTTAAGTTGGCCAAAGGTTTATCTATTTTATTGATTTTTTTCAAAAAACCAACTTTTGGATTTATTGATCTGTTGTATAATTCTTTGGTTTTCAGTTTCATTTACCGTATATGCTCGAGTATAAGCCGAGTTTTTTCGGCACAAAATTTGTGCCAAGTTCGGGTTTTTCGGCACAAATTTTGTGCCGAAAAAACTCGGCTTACACTCGAGTATATATGGTAATTCTGCTCTGATTTTGGTTATTTCTTTTCTTCTGCTGGGTTTGGGGTTGGAGTGTTCTTTCTTCTCCAGTTTCTTGAGATGTTTCATTAAGTTATTAACTTCCTCTCTTTCCATTTTATTGAGGAAGGCTTTCAGTGCTATAAATTTCCCTCTTAGGACTGCCTTTGCAGTATCCCAGAGGTTCTGGTAATTC
This sequence comes from Loris lydekkerianus, assembly GCA_963574355.1. NCBI lineage: Eukaryota > Metazoa > Chordata > Mammalia > Primates > Lorisidae > Loris > Loris lydekkerianus. The sequence continues at coordinate 749 of CAUYPK010080425.1, forward strand.
TTGTCTTGATTGTTGTTTTGTTCCAAAAATTTGGTGATTTCCTTCTTAATCTCGTGTATAACCCATGTATCCTTCAGCATAAGGTTGTTTAGCTTCTATGTTTTTGTATGGGTATGCATGTTCCTGTTGTTATTTAGTTCAACTTTTATTTCATGATGGTCTGAGAAGATGCAAGGAATAATTTCTATTTTTTTTAAATTTGCTGAGGTTAGATTTGTGGCCTAGGATGTAGTCTATTTTGGAGTATGTTCTGTGGGCTGATGAGAAGAATGTGTATTCAGTTTTGTTGAGATGAAATGTTCTATAGATGTCTGTTAAGTCCAGATGTTGAATGGTTAAGTTTAAATCTAGAATTTCTTTGCTTAGCTTCTTTTTGGAGGATCTATCCAGGACTGCTAAAGGGGTGTTAAAATCTCCAACTACTACGGAAGTGAAGGAAATTGAGTTGCTCATGTCTGTTAGAGTTTCTCTTATAAATTGAGGTGCGTTGTGGTTGGGTGCATAAATATTAATAATTGAGATCTCATCATATTGAGTATTACCTTTAACAAATATGAAGTGTCCACCCTTATCCTTTTTTATTTCGGTTGGTTTAAAGCCTATTGTGTCTGTGAATAGGATTGCAACACCTGCTTTTTTCTGCTTTTCTTTTGCCTGGAGTATAGATGACCATACCTTCACCTTTAGTCTATATTTGTCTTTTAATGTAAGATGCAATTCTTGTATGCAGCAGATATCTGGCTTTAGTTTTTGTATCCAGTCAGCCAACCTGTGCCTCTTTAGAGGACATTTTAAACCATTCACATTAATTGAGAATATTGATAAGCCTTTTGAGAGTCCGGTGGACATTTTTAATCCTTTTGCAACTGTGGAAGTTGGAATTTGATCAAAATTTTCTGGTTGGGTTTACTTTTGTGGTGGAGGATTATGCTGGTCTTAATGGAGGATAGGTCTGAGAATATCCTGGACAGCTGCTTTAGTTATGGCAAATTTCTTCAACATGTGAATGTCATTGAAGTATTTAATTTCTCCATCAGAAATGAAACTCAGTTTAGCTGGGTACAGGATCCTGGGTTGAATGTTATTTTGTTTTAGGAGATTAAAAGTCAATGACCATCCCCTTCTAGCTTGAAAGGTTTCAGCAGAGAGATCTGCAGTTATTCTAATATTCTTGCCCTTGTAGGTGATGGTTTTCTTTCGTCTGGCTGCTTTCAGAATTTTTTCCTTTATATTAACTTTAGTGAAATTGATTATGATGTGTCTGGGGGATGTCTATTTGGATTGAGTCATGCTGGAGTTCTGAAACTGTCTGCTATCTGAATTTCAGAATCTCTTGGCATGTCTGGAAAGTTCTCCTCCATAATCACATGGAGAAGAGACTCTGTGCCCTGTGAAGCCACTTCGTCACTTTCAGGGATCCCTATAAGACGAATATTGATTTTCTTTAAATTATCTCAGAGCTCTCTGAGAGAGTGGTCTGTTTTTGCCCTCCATTTCTCTTTCTATTTGAGAGCTTGGGAGTGTTCAAATGCTTTGTCTTCAATGTCAGAAATTTTTTCTTCTCCTTGCTCCATTCTGTTACTGAGGGATTCTACTGTGTTTCTCAGATCATTGAGGGCTGCTACTTCTTGTCTCAATGTGTCAAAGTCTTTGGTTATTTGGTCTTTTAATACGTTGAATTCTTGAGATATCTTTTGAGTTACTGCTTGGAATTCTAATTTGATCATATTTGCTATCCAGATTCTGAATTAGATTTCTGACATCTCAGTTGTTCGTTTGTGTATGGGATCTTGTGTGTGTCTGTCCCATTAATCCTTGGGGGAGTTGATCTACTCTGATTATTCATATTGCCAGAGTTTTTCTGGTGATTTCGCCTCATGATTGTTTTTCACCATTGCCTCTTGCCGTCCTCAGAGTTGGGGAGGTTCTCTACAAAATTAGACCCCAGCAGGATCACTCTATTATTGCTGGATCTTTGTAGGCAGTGACCCTGTGTAGTTCCTCTGGGGCTGCCCAGCCATGGAGTTCTGGTTGTGGAAGCAGCTCCGGAGTGTGACACACCCAGATCCAGCATCAGGGCGGGAGGTGGTGCACACTGTTCTGGGAGTGCCTGGCACCCATTGACTTTAGTACAGAGAGCCCAAGGCTCCAGCAGTCTCTGGCCAGGAGAAGGGCTCTGCGCAGAGGGAGGGAGGGCTCCAGAGGGCATGTGGCTACCAGAGTCCCTGGCCAGATGAGTGGGCTGGTGTGGAGGCAGGGAGGGTATAGGAGGGAGGATGCAGGGTTGCGCAGCTTTCGCAGTTCCTGGTCAGGGCATGTGGAGGCCCTGTGGGTGGAGGTCGCAGGTCACGGGTCGCGGGTTGGGGGTCATGTCGCAGCTCTTATGGAGGTCCAGACGGCGCCAAGCCCAGGAGTTTGAGGTTGCTATGAGCTGTGATGCCACGGCACTCTACCCAGGGCAATAGCCCAAGGCTCCAGTGTGCCAAAATCTGTCTCACTCTGCCCCTGAGCATTAAGGATGTAAGGCAGCTCAGTCTCTGCCTTTAGGCTGCTCAGTCACTAGGTTACTAGCTCCCGCCCAATCCTTGCTCTGCGATTCTGAGGGTGGAGCTTGCTGGGGGCAGTTCTCTCACAATGGCTCCCTGCAGCCCACAGCCGAATACTATTAGCTCCTTCTGGCTCAGCAGCTCAGTCTAGGGCCCTAGACAATGCCCAAAGTTCTCCGCACTCCTGCTCAAGCTCTCCCCAAGGCAGTACAACTCAGTGCCAAGTCCAAAATCACTGAAACAGTTCACAGGGGCCTTTCCAGTTTGCAGTCTCACTGCTGCTTGTACTTACGGCTGATGGCGGGATTAGGTCAATCGAACACATGCAACCACCTGCCAGTTTTCCACTGTTTTTGTCCTCCTCTTGGGGTCCAGAAGTCCCTTGCTGACTCCCTGTATCCTCAAAGGGATGATTATAGACAGATCCTACCAGCCAGAGATGCCTGGAGTCTTATCTCCCCAGACTCACTGTGCCTTGTTGCAGGGAAGTTGTTACTCGGCCACCATCTTGGCTTGTTGTCTTAATAATTGTTCATAAGTTGAAGTCTTCACAGGGTCTTGATAGGTCACAGAACCAAATTCTCCTCTCAGTTATTGGGGAGGTGTCCTCTCTTCTTTGGAATTTCTGGAGCCCTGCAGGCATGAGGCTTCATCTGGAGCTTTACTGATCCAGTTTCCTCTGAGGGCTCCTTCACTGTTTCCTGTGATGTGGGTTTCTCAAGGGCATTAGCATTCCAAGCAGTCAACAGCTGGTGACACAGTTCTGTCCAAGACAGACATTGAACCAATGCTACTGGCCTCTGAGTCAGTACTCTGATGAGGATGAGAAAAAAATGGTATGGTAATTGTCATTGTTGTTTGGCAGGCCCAGGCTGGATTCGAACCTGCCAGTTCTGGTGTATGTGGCTGGTACCTTAGCCTCTTGAGCTACAAGCGCTGAGCTGCTATTAAGGTTTTCTAAATGGACTCAGCGTCCATTGCTCGGTGGTTAGGGGTCTGGCCACATACACTGAGGCTGAAGAGTTAGAGTCTGACCCAGGCCAGCTAAACAACAATGACAACTGCAATAAAAAAAATAGCTGGGCGTTGTGGAGGGCACCTGTAGTCCCAGCTTCTTGGGAGGCTGAGGCAAGAGAATCACTTAAGCCCAAGAGTTGGAGGTTGCTGTGAGCTCTGACACCACAGTACTCTCCCCAGGGTGACATAGTAAGACTCTATCTTTAAAAAAAAAAAAAAAAAAGATTTTCTAAATGGACAAGAGTCAAAAGCATTTTTCTCTGGTGTTTAAAATACACACACTGATGAACTTCACCATGTCCATATACACTTGAAAAACAAAGTTACCCTCAGGATCATCTACAGCTAAATGTTTCCCAAGATGGTTTTAGATTTATTGGTCCAAATTTAGTTTGGGTTTTTTGTTTTTTTTTTTATCACACACTATGTATGTAACCACTGCTCACCTAAAAGTCAACTGTTTTCAATATTGTTCCTATTTATGGCTTACATAGTATCTTAAATCCTTAAATTCTGTTTGGTATAGAATTTACATTTTCTTTTTGGGGGGGCGGGGGACAGAGTCTCACTATGTCACCCTCAGTAGAGTGCTCTTACATCACAGCTCACAGCAACCTCAAATTCTTGGGCTTAAGCGATACTCTTGCCTCAGCCTCCCAAGTAGCTGGGACTACAGGCACCTGCCACAACGCCGGGCTATTTTTTGGTTGCAGTTGTCATTGTTTAGCAGGCCCAGCCGGGTTCAAACCCGCTTACCTCAGTGTATGTGGCTAGCGTCCTTACTCACTGAGCTACGGGCACCTCCTAGAATTTACATTTTCTTACTTTGTAAAATTATTTATTACACACACCACAACGTTCTTTAATTAACATAGTAGCTAAACCACTCAACTGCTGTTGCACCCAGTGACTCATCAACTTTTTCTTTCTTCCTTTTTAAAATTCAATTCAACAACATCTGGTAGCTTATATAAGCAGAGAGGATGTACTTTGCAATCAGTGATTTTTCTGGACAGCATGTTTCTGCAATTGGCAGACGTCCACTTTTCTCTGCATCCTTGATCCGTTCACATAGTCTAACACTGGCATCTTTTTTTTTTTCTAGAGATAAACACATGCAGGGATTTGGTTGACTATAGCACCATTTCTAAATCTGTTCTATTAATGTCTTCTGAGTTGATCAGACCTTCAAAAAAGAAAACTAGAAATAACTGTGAATGAATTAGAAGAAAACAAGTAACAGTCTTACGTGCTTCACACTGAGAATAGTTTTTAGGGGATTTTATATTACAAAATCCCTGTGGTCTTTTGATAGCCACTAAAAAGAAGGTAAGGATCAGATATTACAAAATCTATCTCTAGAAACACTTTTGTCTACTCAGATGTTTTTCATATCCTTTCTGACCCACAGTCCTTCAGACAGAGATAAACGATGCCTAGAACTCACACTACTAAAGGTTGTTGAAACATGTTCCTAGAATTTTTTTTAATTTAGCCTTTCGTTAATCTTTGAAATGAGAGTGGAAAAAATAGGGCTGTTGTCTACAAAGGAATTATATACACTTAGAGATCATTTTTAAAATTTCTACTGTTGGCTGGGCACCTGTAGTTCAGTGGCTAGGGCACTGGGCCACATGGACCAGGGCTGGCAGGTTCAAACCCAGCCTGGGCCTGCCAAACAACAATGACAACTACAACAACAACAACAACAACAAAAACAGCCAGACATTGTTGCAAGCACCTGTAGTCCCAGCTACTTGGGAGGCTAAGGCAAGAGAATCGCTTAAGCCCAAGAGTTTCATGTTGCTGTGAGCTGTGACACCATGGCACTCTACTTAGGGTGATATAGTGAGACTATGTCTAAAAAAAATTTAAATAAAATAAATAAATAAGTAAATAAATAAATATTTCTACTGTTGTGTCTTCAGGCAGAAAAACAATATATTATCTCAAGCCACATACTCTTTTTGCATTTATTTGCATTTCCACTTTGCTGGGGAAAACATCTCTGGGAGTTAAAATATACACTGTAATCCAACTGGCTAACAACATAATGAATGGTCTTAGGTATTTAAAAGCATCAAAATGAAATTTATAAAATAAGATGTTGGAAAAAAAAAAAAAAGATGTTGATGGGGCAGAGCCTGTGGCTCAGTGAGTAGGGTGCCACTCCCATATACTGAGGGTGGCAGGTTCAAACCCGGACCGGCCAAATTGCAAACAAAAAAGAGCCAAATTGCAAACAAAAAAGAGCCAGGCCTTGTGGCGGGTGCCTACAGTCCCAACGACTCAGGAGGCTGAGGCAAGAGAATCACCTAAGCCCAAGAGCTGGAGGTTGCTGCGAGCTGTGATGCCACATCACTCTACCCAGGGTGACAGCTTGAGACTCTGTCTCAAAAAAAAAAAAAACCAATTGGGTGTTACAATTTCCCAGCAGATTTCAGGCAGGAGGACTTTTGAAATTGAAATTTGGAAGTCTAAGCACTATGTTTCTTAAAAAGGTATTAAAAATTGCATCTTCAGTTTACTATGTCATTTTTTAAATAAAGTTTTGACAATTTTTTTTGGACTACAGGCGCCCACCACAACGCCAGGTTATTTTTTTCTTGTTGTCATTGTTGTTTAGCTGGCCCGGGCTGGGTTCAAACCCGCCAGCCTCCACGTATGTGGCCAGTGCCGCCTTGACAGATTTTTTTTAAAAAAGAGAATTGCAATTCATTCGTACCCTCACTCACCTAGAGAATGTTAATTCTCATTGAATGGGATGGGGGAGATTTGTCATTAAAGAAAAAAGGACTTGGGGAGAAGGGAATGGGTCGGTGGTACAAATAACAGTATCTTCGAGGATTCTCACTTCCCTGCTCTTCTCTCTTGCTCAGTCAATGCCGTGGTCTGTTTCAGTTGCGTGGGAGCAGAAGGCAGAGGCAGAGGGACTAAAGTTTCTGTTTCAGATGCTCCTACGTGCAGCATTTAAGAATCTAGCATTTAGCTCATTTCCTAACCTGCTGGTGGTACACACAGATTTTAGTTAGCTGAATAAACCCCTCTCCACACTGGAGTCTCTGAGAAGATAAGAGAGAAGAGGCAGGAAGGCTAAAAGTGATCTGCATCAGACATTTTCCCCCCACTTGCTACCCTCCCTGGGATCTCTTCCCTAAGTTTCATTTTTGGAAGAAAGCATTGACTATTTCCCAATGTATTAGTTTCTGGTTTCTCTGGGTTTATGCAAGCCTCCTCATCAAATTTCAAAAAATACGGTATTTTTTCCTCTTAACTACAGTTTCACTTTCTAAGGTTTCAATTACCCACTGTCAACAGCAGGCCAAAAATATGACATGGAACATTCCAGAAAAAAACAATTCCTAAGTTCTAAGTTGTGTACCCTTCTGAGAAGCGTGAGGAAATCTTGAGCCATCCCTCTCTCTCCTTCCTGGGACGGGAATTGTCCCCTCGTCCAGCGTCACCCACATGTTAGTCACTGAGGCACCATCTCAATTATCAGATCTACTTGTGGGGTGTCACAGCGCCTGTGTTCCAGACACTCTTATTTTACTTAATAATGGCCCCCAAGCACCAAAGCAATGTTATGACTGGTCTATTATATTATTAGTTATTGTTGTTTATCTCAAATGTGCCTAATTTAGAAATTAAACTTTTTTTTTTATTTTCTCTTTTATTATAGATATGCGTCTATAGGGAAAATCATAGTATATAAGTATTCAGCACTATCTGTGGTTACAGGCACCTGTGGGGGGCAGTTCTTGTAATATACCCCCTGCAGATTAGGGGGATTACCATGTAGACCTTTCCTCTGTGTCAACACAGTTTCATTCATCATTTGATAAGTAGTTTTTATTTAATATAAACCAAGAAGTAGCCCTTTATGATACAGTACAAATCTATGGCCTTTTAATACTGTAGATCTTGGAGCTTTAAATATCAGTGAAATGTCTCAAGAATGATTCTCTGTATTTAAATTGAACAATGATTTTTTCTTTTTAGAGATAGAGTCTCACTTTATCGCCCTTGGTAGAGTGCTGTGGTGTCACAGCTCACAGCAACCTCCAACTCCTGGGCTTAGGCAATTCTCTTGCCTCAACCTCCCAAGTAGCTGGGACTACAGGCGCCCGCCACAATGCCCGGCTATTTTTTGTTGCAGTTTGGCCAGGGCTGGGTTCAAACCTGTCATCCTTAGTATATGGGCCCGGTACCCTACCCACTGAGCCACAGGTGCTGCCATAAACAATGATCTTGACCATCAGCTCAACAATAGATACATAATAAAGTATGTCTTTAAAAATTCCACAGATTTTTAGCTCATTTGTAGAATGAGCTAGGAACTTTTCAAGTATGATCTTTCCCAATGGACATATAGTTGGTATAAGTTTGCTTGCAAGGAGTTTACCCTGACCTTGAACACTTGCACCTGTGACCCAGCTCTGGCCCAGGACCTCCATGTACAGTCCCCAAGGCAAGCTATGTCACAGCAGGAGCAACATACAAGGCCCCAACCCAGCCTGCTGAGAGCTGGTGCCGCAGGGGCTGGCGGAGGACCCGCTGGTTGGTTGGTTTCCATCCACGTTTCCTTGGCCTGTGGACAGTCTTGTCTGCTCACCTGACTTGTGGAGCTGAGCTTATCCCACAGCCCCTGGCCCTGGGCATCCCCACCCTGCTCCTGGCTTTGTGTCACCGCTGCTCAAGCCCAAACTCAACGGTCATGACTAATGAAGGCAGGTCTCCCTTTCAGCTGCAAGGTGGCATCCCCTGCCCCTCCCTCTAGCCTGCTTACTCCAAGAAAGTAGCCCTGACTGTACATTTACTTCCTGAAGTATAAAAACCAACAGAGAAGAAAGTTTCCTTCATATTCCTTGGGAACAAATGGAAACAAAAGCTCCAGAATCACTGCTCAACCTCCTCCAGACTCTGGGTTACCAACATATCGCTGGACCTTTCTGGAATTTATATTTCAAGTGAAGGAGCAGAATGAACTCTTTCCTTCCATTCTTCCATCTCCAAGTATAATACTTGTTTGAACTTCAGTTAAACAGAGATAACACCTGCCTCATAATGCTGTTACAAGGATTAAATGAGGTAACAGATGCAAAGTTCTTACCACTTAGCATTAATCAATACAATACATACATTATACAAACATAGGGCTAGGTGCCGGACCTCAGTGGTTAGAGCACCAGCCCTGCACAATAGGAGCAGTGGTTTTGAACCTTGCCTGGGCCTGCTTCACACACACACACACACACACACACACACACACACACATACACACACAATAAATAAATAAATATATTTATATGTGCACACAAGTACATAGTCATTTGTCAATACTTAATGCTGGGTGGTGCCTGTGGCTCAAGGATTAGGGCACCGGCCCCATATACCAGAGGTGAGTGGGTTCAAGCCTGGCCTCAGCCAAAAACTGGAAAAAAAAAAAAAAAAACCTTAACGCTGACATTTTTTTCTGCCATCCAACTCTGTATGTCCTCTTCATCTCAATCCTTGCATCTCACAACATTCTTCAAATAATTGCTAAATACATCTACGGCTGGCTAATCGTTGCCTGAACCTTGATTATATTATGAGGGTACAAAATCTTAGTTTTTTTAATTATCCTTATCCAAATAGATGTAGAACTGTTCTAATTCAAACAGATGGAGTTTTTCTTTTTAAGTACGAATTCTTTTGACACTCATTTTTTGAACTGATTACAATTAAAACTTTAAAAAAAAAAAAAAAAAGTTCCATAGTTTTGGCTATGAGCTCCCAGAAAGGTAAGGTGGCTCATTCCAGGCCTCAGAAGCACTAGAATAGGTTTAGCTTCAAAAATGACAAGTTCGATAAGAGTGTTCAAACCAAGACAGAAGAGCTGGTGGTTGTATGCTTCCTTGAAGCAAGCACAACAAATGTGATTACCAATGTGAATAGTTTAGACTACTGCAAAGGAGGCTCCCGTCCAGAAGGAGAGTTAAAGGACAGAAATTTAGCAAGTAACCTGGTGGATTAGAGCTGCACCAAGAGAGAAGGTTGAAGAATGCACATCAACCCCGCTGAGGTGAGCTGTGACCCCAAGGATACAAACAAAAGGTACAAAATTCATCACCAAGTGGACGGGAGTCCCCTCCCCCATGAGAACGGCTCGGCTCGGAGTGCCCCACAAACAAGCAGAGTTTGAAGGTCCTCCCACTACACTCGGCAGGAAAGACCCTCTAAAAACTGGACCTACCTCCCCTACTAGGGTGCCACAGCTTTCTCCTGCCAGGCATAAAACTGTATAAAACTGTATATATTCTCTACCTGCAATTCTGAGCTCCCAGCACTCCCTTCTACTCTCACTCTGAGGTCTGGAGGCCTGTCCCCCAGGAGTCCAGATTCTTGGATGATTTCTCAAGGGGTGCGGACAGGGCCTGGACTGCAGCTGGTCAGTGCTGATTCTGCAGCACGGGCGTGAGGAGAGGATGGCTGAAAGGGAACCATGCCAAGTGACCATGCCCCAAGGCACAGAGCAGCAGCTGTTTTGGCAACAATAGGGCTCACCCCCGGATATCCTGAAGCCACACCCCCTGTCTCCCTGGGCAACCAGAGGAGGCCGGGCATCTTCTCAGGTGGCAACCACCACGAATCAGATCTGGCAGGCCTCACCTCCCCCTGCTGGATAGAGGCAGAGAGCAGCAGCCTGGCTGAGCAGATATAGATTTCCTTGTGATTCAGGCAGGTGCAAACCCCTGGAGTATCTGCTCATTGGAGGCAACTGGGTCCCAGCCCTGCTGGGCTATCAGTGACTGGGTGTGACAGAGGTGCAAGGTGGGGAAGGAGGCATCAACCTTCCCAGACCAATCTATTTTCTGGGTGGGTGCTCCTGACTTTATGAACCACCCGAGCAAGTCATATTTGAGTTGTCAGCAGACCCCTGCGAACCAGTTGCCAGAGATAGACCTTTTAAACTCTCCCACCTGAGACAGGTGCTGACTGAGACAATTGATTTGGACCTTTTGAACTGAGCCAATCTCCCGAGGACTATCCAAGTGGTGCCCTGGGTGTGTGGTTGTAGGAAGGTTTGATTTTCCTTTTCCAATTGTTGCTTCGGGGGGGTGGGGTGACTTAATTGCTGGTATTTCTCCACAGCTGAGACTTCAACCCAGAGTAACTGTTTCACTAGGGTCAGACAGAAACCAGCTGAAAACAAGACAGAACCACTTAGCTCCACCACACCAAACAGGTCCCCAGTTTCTCAGGCCATAGCACTGTATGGGTCCTTGACAAAGCTCCAGGGGAAAAGTCAAACAGTGTAAAATAATCATGAGGTGGAATCAGTGAGAAAACTCTGATAACATGAATAACCAGAATAGATCAACCCCCCCACCACGCCCAGCCATGTTGCTGATATTTATTGAACACCATGTACTAGGCACTGTCTTAACACTTGCCGTGTGCTATCGTATTTAATTCTTATTAACTC
>CAUYPK010080426.1:0-18285 GCA_963574355.1 Loris lydekkerianus
GATCATGGGGCACCATACACTGGTTTTATAGACCGTTTGACACATTTTCATCACACTGGTTAACATAGCCTTCCTGGCATTTTCTTAGTTATTGTGCTATTTTTAATTTATTTCTTGGTAGTAGGGCCACTGAGTTCCTCCCTACTCTCACTTCAAAATCGCTGCCCTTCCATGAGTTAATCTCCTCGGGTGCTTCCTTTCCACTAGCACAGCCCTCTTTGGGGATTCGCCCTAGATTTGAAGAGAGTCACTGCCAGCACGGAGTCTGTGGTTTCTCTTCTGGATCACACTCACCCTTCATCACAAACAAAGGACACCTTTGCTCCAAGCTGGAGATTAAGGGGAACCAGAACACGGCCATTAGGGAGTTGGCCCAGGAAGTCATCACAGGATTTCACTGGAGAAAAAGAAAAACAAATGGAAACAATACTGGCTTGTGGAGAATAAACACAAGGTTAAAAACATCAAGCCAGACAAGAGTCCAGGCACCTGCACATCTGGGAGCTGCAGGGCTCCAGTCTCCCTGGGGTGTGCAGCGCAGGGAAACAGCCCCTGTGAGGTCGTAGCCAGGCTCACAGCTGTAGAACACTTCCTCCCCAGGAGAGAAGTTGTCCTTGTCACTTGGGGTATGTGCACCATGAAGGATTTCTGGGGGTGGCTGACACACTGTGGAAAAGACAGTTCCAAAGTACTTGTTAGTTATGGGACAATTTCTTTTGCTACACCCCATGCTTGCCAGAGACCATAAAAACATAATTACGGAGTGTAATGTTAAAAGACCTGGTAGTTCAGTACCCACATTTTACTGACAAAGAAACTAAGGATATAGAGCTCTGACTGGAATCAAGATCTTGCTGATACCTCGTCTGTGTTTTTTCTAAGGCGACAAGGCAGAATATTCCTCTTGCTTCTAGGTACTAGCCCTTCCATACAGATTCATGAATGAATGCTGGTGGCTTTTCCACCCTTACATTTTCCAGAATGGCAGCCTTTCAGGCATCATCTGGAAGGCAATAACAAGGGATGCATTTTCCCGCGCTTCCTCTACCAGGCTCCTTCAGCTCCTGTGCAGACCGTCAGGAAGCCTTCTTCACTTTCCCTCCCCACTCCTCCTTCAGTTACCCCAGGGCTGATCTATAAGCCCCTCTGTCTCTGGGGACCAGTCCCCAACGCTTCTCACTCTGCTGCTAAACCGGCCAATTCAGCATGAGAAGACAAGAGAGGCCATCAAAAACAAAATCCGCTGAAAAGAAAAAATGCTGCAGACTTTTAAAATGATTGTTTAGAGCCTATTTTGACCCCAAATTTGGCTGCATCCACATGCACCCCAATTGGTGTGTACTTAGGACATCAGAGTGCACTGGTGACTCACTTTGAACCATATATAATTGAAGGAAAATGAAAAAACATTGTTTGGATTTGAGCAAGGCATATCCCCTTTCTGAGCTTCACTTTTTTCAGTGAGTGGAGGAGTTGAAGTCCAAGGCCTTTTTATTGTGATGCTATTATTTCAGTCCCATGGCTCCTCTGCCTGCCGACACAGTCCAGTAATAGAGGAGTAATAGAGGTCTGACCATTATGATTACATATTGTTACTGATCATACTTTCACTATACGTTATCATTGGGGTCTGGAGTGAGAAAGACTCTTGTATTCCAGGCCTTGTTCTCTTTTTTACTAGCTCTTTGAAAACAGGGATAAGTATAGTTGCTTCCCCATATATTTGTTGTAAGTATTAAACAATATGTATAAAATGTGTGTATTAGAGATGAGACATAGAATAAGCCAATACTTTCGGACAGTTACTAACAGAGGTAACAGGTAGTGGAGCTCACATTAATTTTAGGGTCTTTATATCAATTTCATAGTTCTCACACACACACATGCGTATGTCTTTCTTAATGTCAACAACTCAGATCACCTGTGTCCACTCTCACCCCCCTGGCAAAGTCTGAATGGCTCTAACTCACCCCTGAAGCAGCGTGGCAGCTCAGGTCCCCAGCTGTTGTTGCTCTGGCACTGCACGGTGTCAGACCCTTTCATGACAAAGCCAGGCTGGCATCTAAATGTCACCCTCTCACGGAGGGAAAATAAACTCCTATTTCCAGATACTCTAATTCCATTTTCAACTTCTGGAACTGTGCATTTATGAGCAGAAACGCACCGCGGGGGAGGGCTACTCCATACACCAACTTGATTATCTTTGCTGGTGCAGTATATTGACTGTTCTCCCCTGAGGTCAAACAGCTTTTCTCCCTCTGGCCCAGTGTGACACCGGTAAGTGACCACTGCTCCATGATGAAAAAATGTTCTATTGTTGCTGTAGAAGTCGCCATTGGATATGGCTGGAGGTGGCTCACAGGATATACCTGAAAAAAGAAAGAATGTGGCAAACAGCAGCTTATTATTTTTATAACTAAGAGTTATATTACTATAAATTTAAATCACAAATACACAGAGCTGAATGATTTCCCAAATTATAACTAATTACAATTCTGTTTGTTTTTCTTATATTTGCCAATAATCAGACATGTTTTTACATAGTTGAAATTTACATGTGGGTAATATGGGTTTTGCTCGTAATAAAAATTTTATGTAAAAATATCCCTATGTTATTATTTATGTATTTATGTATTTATGATTCAAAGTGGAAAATTCATGTGATTTTATCATAGATTTTAAAATTATTTATCTACTGCTGGGATACTTTTTTATATTGGTTATTTAATAATATCTTGGCAGGTTAAATATCCCACTTCTGGCATTACTTATCAAGAAAAAGAGAGAAAAGGAAATAAAAAAGACAAAGCATGAGAAATGAAATAATCATAGGTTCAGGGGGAATACTAATGAAAAGATAAATATGTACTATGTTCTATCATAAGATAATGGTGAAAATATTGATATAAGTGACTACACAACCACACACACACGTAACAAAGTGAATCAATTAAATGATTATTGACCTATAAGTATAGAAGTGGAAACACTTTTTATAGAGATAGTTCCCTTAAAAAGTTTCCAGGCCTAGACGATTTTTATAGTAAACTAATAATTCTTTGATAATTTGAATTTTTCATAGAATTTTAAATTCTTGGCACGTAAAGGAGGCACTCTATAACATAGTTCCTCATTCATTTCCTTTGAATTTTAAAAAGTCAATGCCATTAAAATGAAAAGAAAAAAATGTAAATGGTCCAAAGATAACAATTTAATGTATATCCTTTTAGATACATATGTGTGTACGTGCATATATGTGTGTGGATATATTTTCTATAATATCATATTTGGTGGCCAAATAACATTCAGTCATGTAGATGTACAAATGTGCTCTATCCCCACTTCAAGGAGGCATCTCAACCTTTGACTCCTCATGGTCCACTTCTGTTACCTTTTTAAAAAACATAGAGCCATTTTCAGCAAGTCTTGTTCTCTCTACTAGCTATTTACAAACCATGCTGAACATTTAGGTTGTTTAATGCTTTTCACTACCATAAATAATATTGCATTGAGTATCTTCAGACCACGATCATGGAATTTTCCCATGATTTTGGTTAGAGGTGGAGTTAGATAAGTTCTGGGAAATGGAACTGCAGGGTCAAAGTGTATTTGCTTTCAAGCTTTTGCATATACTGGTCATTAGTCTTCCAGAAGTTCATGCCCACTTTTGATGCCATCAGCTCTGTATGCTGATTTCTTTATAGCCTTAAGACTTCGTTAGATTGCACTTAGTCATTGCTTCATGTTCTCTAAGTTTTGGGGGTTTGTTTAAAAATATCCCATGGGATAGATGGAGGGTCAGCTAATCAATTACAAATACAACTCATAGCATGAGCCTGAAAGACTAAAGGAAGATTAGAACTCAAAATGGCCAGAGGATGGGGGCAATTACAAGAATTATGAATTTCTTTATTACTATGAATCAGAACAATAAGGATAGGAGTGGTCCAGAATTGTAATGTGATAGCAAGGGTTGATAAAGACAAAGACAGATCTAATTTTTCTTAATGGCTTTAAACTTTACTCACTAAGGAGAATGATTTTTGTACTGGAAGGAGTTTATTATCAAAATAGGAAAGTAGGGCTATTATACCTGAGTTCAAGTCCACAGTTTAAATTATCTTTTTAGATAAAGAAAAGACAGGAAGAAGCATCTTATTTCTATTCTCAAAATATTTGAGAGATCGCTTTGTACAGGAAGGATTAGATTTCTTCTTTGTAACTTTGGGCGCAAGTCAGGATCAAATGGAGGGATTTATGGAGAACAATATTTCCACTCACTCTCACAAATAGGTGCCTCTTTATCCCATGTAACGTTATTGCCCGAGAGGATACAAACAGTAGATGGGGAACCAAGGAGTCGATACCTAAAGCAAAGAATGAACAATGATCATACTCTACACATATTTCCCATGCAAGTCACTGCTTAGAGAATAGTAGCAGGTAGACATTACAAATGACAGGAGGATTTGCAATATGGCAGACCTCAGGAAAAAGAAATTCCACCTCCACCTGCCAATTAGTCTTATATTTTAAAGGACAAGCTTAGATGTTTAATTCTTCAATTCATCTATATTCTGTGTACCTCACAACTGAATGATGTATTTCCCGTATTCCTCATGGGATGTTCCAAAATCATGAAATTTTTCCATGATTTTTGTCTTTAAGGAGCCTCACAGAGCTATTTTCTCCATGTGTACTTCAACCAGGAGATAAACTCCTTGATTAGCTGGGAGGATGTCTTATTGAAGTGCATACCCTCTCCCCCCGCCCCCGCAGCATATACCTTAAACTAAAGGCTTTCAAGCCTGGGGTACTCAAAAGGAAAGAATGGTGGCTTCACTGTGAAGAGTCAGTAATGAAGAGCCAGAGGAGAGAGCTAAACATCTTCACACTTTAAGTGTAGAATAAATGGATCCTCACCCATTCCTCAATAAAACCTTTCAGAGGTAATTCCAACTTTTCAAAGCCCAGTCAAACACACATATGTGTACAGGGCGTCGTTTCCAAATGTATCATTACTTTTCTAAATTTAGAACAATATTTATATGCTTCTCTGCAATTTTTTTTTTCTCAGTTAACTCTGCATCATGGTCACCCATTCAAGTTACTAAATAGAGATCTAATTAAGTCTTTATAATTACTGTCAAACAGTTAGTTCATCAGGTAGGTATCTTTCAAGTTATTCAACCTACTGCTAATAAAAGGATGGCAGAGTTTGCTCCTTTTGCTTATCTAAACAATATTGCAATAAATAACACTTTGCATTACTCCTTTTCCCAAGAATGAGATGAGTAGGTGAGAAGATATCCACGGTTTCACAAGTTATGGATGGTATGAGATTATTTTTCTAAAGGCTGTATCAATTCACAGTTCCAATGAGTCACAATAAGAGGACTCATTTCCTCAAAATTTTTACTTACATCTACTTCCCTCTTTTAAAATTTTCCCAGTGTTGTACCAAGAAAACATGAGACATTGTTGCTTTAATTTATATTTTCCTAAGTCATGGTGAAGTTGGATGTCACTGATTAAATGTTAATATTTGGCAGCCATTTTTATTTTTCAGGTTGTGACCTACTTGTGTATATTCCCTGTTCATTTTTGTATCGGGTTGTCCATTGATCATCAATTGTTGTGTGCTCTTAACTTTCTCTATGTTTTATCTTATGCAAATTTCCCCCTAGTCTATTGCTTGTCTCTTGATATATGGCGTATTTTTGCACACTAACATTTTAATTCTTCCATATGTCACTCTATACATACTTAGATCTAACAGCTGACCTGGTTGGGAAGGTGACCATCTTCTTCGTCCCTCTGCATATCTAGCCAGACTACCCAAGTTAACCCTGGGGACCCCAGGAAGCTGTGTGTTTGGTTAGAGAGGGCTTCCTTGCCAGTGGTGAAGACGGTTCTTTAGTTAAGAGTGCAAGTACGTAAGGCAGAGTTTTATCTTTAAAACTACTGAATGAACTCTCATTTATATTAGTATTTGTTTGATGTTTTGTTTTCATTGTGTATCAACAAAAATAAACAAAATCTTTTAATAACAAATATGTTATTTTTCATTTTTATTTTTTATATTTTTTTATTGTTAAATCATAGCTGTGTACATTAGTGCAATCACCTGTACCCATTCTAAGATGCACCATAGATGTGGCCCCGCCAATTACCCTCCCTCCACCCAAACCTCCCCCCTCCCAAATGTTATTTTTTGATTTAAATTATTTTCTTTGTATTACCACCATGTTTTTCTTCTTTCCTGATATTTACATTATATATTTAAAAAATTGTCCTTTTTTGTCATTATTGATAGTGAAAGAGAATAACAAAATTTGCCATTTAAACCATCTTACCTATATAACTCAGTAGCATCAATTGCGATGACAATGTTGTGCAGCCATCATCACTATTTTCCTAAATTTTCTCCACCCCAAACAGAAACTCTGCATGTATCAAGCAATAATGCCCTCTTCTCTCCTCCCCTTAGACTCTGGTAACCTCTAATTTACTTCCTGTGTCAATGAATTTGCCTATTCTAGGCGTCTCATATTAAGCGGAATTATACATTATTTGCCCTTTTATGTCTGTCTTATTTCACTTAGTGTAATGTTTTCAAGATTTATCCATTTTGTGGCATTTATCAGTGTTTTTTTCTTTTGTATAGATAAATAATATTCTACTGAATGTATGTACCAGATTTTGTTTATTCATTGCTTGATAGATGCCTGGGCTGTTTCTACATTTTGGCTATTATGAATAATGCTGCTATGAATATGGGTATTTGAGTATCTAAGTCCCTGTTTTCATTATTTTAAGATATATACCCCAATATCATATAGTAATTCTATGTTTAACTTTTTGAGGAATTGCCAAACTTTTCCATAGTGGCTGCACCATTTCATATTCTGATCAGCAAAATAAATGTATAAGGGTCCTCGTTTCTCCAAATCCTCAACATTTTTATCATTTTTTAAAAATTACCATTATCATCCCAACAGGCATAAAGTGGGTTCAATTTGTTTCTCCCTAATGACAAGTGATATTGAGCATTTTTTAATGTATTTATTCATTATTTGTAGGTCATCTTCAGAGAAGTATCTATTCAAGTCCTTGCTCATTTTCAAATTGGGCTTTTTTTCTTTTAATTTGACCTTAGGAGACCTTTATATATACTTAATATTAAACCCTTATGAGGGGTTTAAATTGCAAATATTTTCTCCTGTGGGTTGTCC
Source organism: Loris lydekkerianus (assembly GCA_963574355.1). Taxonomy (NCBI): domain Eukaryota; kingdom Metazoa; phylum Chordata; class Mammalia; order Primates; family Lorisidae; genus Loris; species Loris lydekkerianus. Next base: position 7,236 of record CAUYPK010080426.1, read on the forward strand.
TTTCACTGTCTTTATAGTGTCTTTTGTGCATAAGTTTAAAATGTTAATGAAGCCCAGTTTATCTGTTTTCTTCTTTTGGACGTTTGGTGTCGTATTCAAGAAGCCATTGTCAAATTCAAGGTCATGAACACTTGTCCCTATATTTTCCTCAAAGAGTTTTATAGTTTTTGATCTTAACTTTAGGTCTTTGATTCATTTTGAGTTAATTGTATAGGGTGTAAGTTAAGGGTGCAGCTTCATTCTTTTACTTGTGGATATCCAGTTTATCCAGGACTGTTTACTCTCTCCCCATTGAATAATCATGGCAACTTTATTAAAAATTCAATTGACCATAGATGTGAGGATTTATTTCTGGCATATCAACTCTGTTCCTTCAGTCATCTGCCTATGTGCAAGCTACCATCTCCATCCAGCAGTCCTATTGCTTACTTTTTAAGGCACAGTGCCAGTAGTCTGGTTTGTCTATGGCTGAGTCAGAGCCTGGCATTGTTGTTCTGGAACTCACATTTAAGAGACAGAGTTCCCAACTTACCCTTCATTACAAGAATAATTAACTATTGATCCAAATTGGGTATCTGTGTTTATGTGCACCATTCCATTGAAGGGTTCTGGAGGAGTTCCACATGATTTTCCTAGGGGGAAGATGCAGAATTTAGGACCAAGTGTAGAGTTCAATTCACCTGTGTTTGTAAGGCTCAACTAGAGTACAGCACACTGGGCAGCATATTTAGTTCTGATGGTTCCATGGAATTGATTGCTAACCAGACAATGGCAGAATCAAACAGCTACAGAGTCTTTAAAAACAACTATCTTGCATCTCCTAATACAGGTCATCTTACCAGCTAAAATCAAAGGCCTTAAAATTTGAGATTTCCTTTCTCTCTTTAGTTAGCCAAGTGTGATTCACTGCAACCCACAGAATTTTCTTCCATGCCCTAGTTTCATTTATGGTTTCATTCATGGTTTTAGCCATCAAGGGTAATCTCTAGTGAATGGAAATATTCTCTTCACAGTTACTATTGTGAGAACCATCCCCATGAAATGAGTATATAGTCAAGCTGTAGAAACTCTATGCAATAAGGAGTGACCAGTAAGATCACTGCCCATTTAAACACCTTGGGCAAATTTAAAATCTTGCCTCCAGATTTTGAACAAATTAAATATGATCCCACAGATGCCTTGGAAAACAGGAAATAGCTCCCAAGGTGGGGTTACTTACGTCTACAGATGTCTTTGACACTTGACCAGACCAAGTTTTCGAGGCAGGTGATAGAGAACATGCTCCCCAAATACCCAGGGCGGCACTCATAATTCAAAGATGTGCCAACAGGAAACTCAGACTCAACAGTTGGGGTTATAGGACGAGCAAATAAAAATTGCTCTGGGAGTTTACAGTGACCTGGAGAAGAAAACCACAGGAATACCCAAATTAGCAGATAGACATCTGCCCCACCTCTTCTTTCTCTTCAATTGAGCTGATAGATAGGACCACAGAAGCCAAGAGACTTACAATAATGGCCAAAGATTTTCTTCTCCTGGAAGTTACCTTAGGATGGAGCATTTTGGTGGCATCTACTTCTTAGGAAATTTTTACTACTTGGAAGACCATTCAGCTTTCTGGCCTTTTTGTTCTTATTTCAGCTGAGTGAGAATTTCAGCCCGTAATTTTAAACATCAGGCCTCCTATCTCAGTGCCTGTCCTGGAGTTAACCATTAATATCCTCACTTGTTGGTGCTAATGTCCTCATGTGTAGCAGGACACACTTCGTCATCTCTCTCCATCTGCTCCTGCCTACTTCATTCTCACCCTAGGCTGCTTCTCTGGCACTAAATAGAGGTTATCATGTGTAGTGGTTTGAATGTCGTCCCCTTGAAAGAGATACCCACACAGAACTTCAGAATGGAATTTGGAATAATGGTTGTCTGATGTTTTATAATTAAGATCTCAAGATGAAATTATCTTGGATTTAGGGATTTCCCTAAATCCAATGATGTCCTTATAAGGGAAAGAAGTGGAGAGATTAAGACAGAAAAACACAGGGGAGAAAGTCATGAAGATGGAGGCAGGGATGGGAGTGATGTACCCATAGGCCAAGGAGTAATGGGGCAACCAGAAGCTGGAAGAGGCAAGGGGTGAGTGTCCTCTTCAGCTTTAGGAGGGAGTGTAGCCCTTCTAATACCTTGATTTCAGACTTAGAGTCTAGAATACTTTAAGATCATAAATTTCTCCTGTTTTAAGCAACCTAGTTTATGGTAATTTGTTACTATAGCCCGAGGAAACTAATACAGCCCTCTCCAGATGCTGAGGGAAGCTTTTAAGGATAAGAACAAAACAGATTAAGCCTTGCCTCTTCTTTCTCAGGGGTGTCCTGGGGATGATGTGCTGTTCCAAGACTGCTGTCACATCCCTAATCTCTAGCTCCCATTCTTGGAAAGGTTTTGACCTAAAGGAGAAGGCAACTTCTCCAGTCCTTAGGAATAAATAGCTTCTTACTTTTTGTGCTCTTTTCTTTGGACAACTATCACTCCCAAGGTACAAACAGTTCAAGTACAAAGGTTTAGATGGGGACCAAAGGCCAGCCAACAAGTGGGAATACTCTTAGTCAAGGTTTTCTTAAATCACAAAAACAGACAGAACCTTGATAGTTACTTAGCCCATTCAGCAGGAGACTATAATAAAATTTATATTGCCAATTTTGTCCTTTCTATGCCCATGTGGCCCTCATGAACTTGTGGAGATTGTACATTGGTTACCCCAACTCTGCTTAGTGTTCACAGACGGTTGTGTGTGCTCTCCAGTGAATACATTTTTCTTCCTGTTATAGATAAGTTGTGCCTCACAGCCTTCCCTCCATCCCTCCCCTCACACCTCTTACCCTACCTCACTTCAGTCTACCTGCAAGAAGAGTTGTTGGCACCTCACCTATTCAAATGTACCTTGGCCCTGCTAGAACCTGTTTTAGCTATAGTGTGTAATTTTGACACATAAAGGATTGGGTCCAGATATGCTGACCCTACTTAGGATATGTGGAAGCAGGTACTGACCAGCAGCAACAGAAAGCTCACAGCGAGGGGCGGGGCTGCTCCAAATCCCATTCCCTTGACTGTCACTCGTGCAGCGGATGGTGCTTGTCCCGATGAGGTTGAAGGTCGCCCCTCTGTCTGGGTGCGAGTCACATATGTAGGATATTTCTTTTCCATAGGGAATATTTCCCAGAGGAGTTTCTGTGTGTCTCCCATGAAGGATAGCCGGAGGATCTGGACAGAAGATTTCTAGAAAGAAGACAAGAGCTCTAAATGCTGTTAAAATTTTAAACTTTAGGCTGGGTGCAGTTGCTCATGCCTGTAATCCTAACACCCTGGGAGGCCCAGGCAGAAGGATCCCTTTAGCTTAGTTCCAGACCAACCTGAGCAAGAGCAAGACCCGTCTGTAGTAGAAATAGAAAAATTAGCTGGGCATTGTGGCAGACACTGTATTCCCTGCTACTCAGGAGGATGAGGCAAAGGGATCTCTGGAGACCAAGAGACTGAGGTTGCTGTGAGCTATGATGATGCCAAGCCACTCTGCACAATGACAGAGTGAGACTCTGTCTCTACAAAATAAATTGTTTAACTTTAATAATCTGAGGTGATTCTACAATTATAGTGTGTTGTGATTGTGTTGCCAGTTAAGTCAATACTTTTTTTTTCTGAAGGGAAGTAGAAACTACACAATAAATGTATCAAGCTTCTGCTGAGGTGGAGCTAAATGAAATGACACCTAAATCAACATGTATTACCAAAGTCCAAAAGAAAGAAGCGTCTTGAATTCTTCAGATAGTTAAGGTTTCTGAATAATAATTGAACGTATTCCTTTAAAATAAATAAAAATCTGCTCAGCCGCATTAAAGGGAAATCTCCCATTAATTCAACAGACATTTCTTTGAGTTGCCAAATACTATTTTTAGTGCAAGATAAACATCACATTTGACATCAAGGATCTTCATCCTAGAAGCATCTTGATAAAAACATGTTAGATATATCCTATTTGTGTATTAGTAATTTAATTTTTCTTAATGATGTCAGGCTATGAGTCTCAAAATAAAAATGAAGGATTACAGTAATACTGTCACAGTGGGATGAAATATACTGCGTAGGCCCGTGTGTATTTCAAAAGGCCCAAGAAAGTTAGGCCTTTTGCAACCGAGAAGCTCCTCAGGTTTTGCAGGTATTTTTTTCACTGAGGAAACACACATTTATTCCTCTGAGTGTCTCTGTTTGGAGAATTTCCTTCTCATTGTAATTTGATTTGGATTTGGAAGAGGCCATCATAGCTTCAAAGAATTATAGATAAATTAATCCAAGACTGAAATAGCTTAACCAGTGTTCACACTCTAGTAAATGATTTCAGGTCTATCTTTGGATTCCTGAGGATATTTTCTCTTTCTTTTGTTCAGACTTCTTAAGTGTCCCAGGAAAGTTAAAATTGTCAAACAGCTGACTTCCATATATGAAAGACGAGATTATTGGGTTTCATCCTATAAATCAGTACAAGACATCCAAATAATTTTAAAGCAAAGGAAAGTATTCATTTGAGCAAAATTTTGACGTAAACATGTGTTTTCCAATAGCTGTGATCAGAAGAGGAGGCAATATCCTGTTTGATTTAGTAAAGAAATAAATGGACAGATTGTAGGTATCAGTAGTGTTTCTGTGTTTAATGTACTATTTTTCTGTCATCTTAAAAGTAAAAAATGACTCCCTCGATCCATTTCCCTCTCCAGCTATACTCCTGTTTCTATGCTCCTTTTACACAAAAACTCCTCTAAGATGCCACCTGTGACCTGTTGCAAATCCTCCCATTTATTCTCCCTAGAACTCATTGCAATCAGGCGTGGGCCCCCAGCACTCCACCGAGCCTGCTCTTCAGGACACTTAGTACTCCTTCCTCCAAGTTGCTGGATGCAACGATCAATTTTCTGTTCTCATCTTATTTGACATTTCTATAGAATTTGACACAACTGATTCCTCTCCTTAAAAGAATTTTTCCACTGCAACTCATCCTCCTGTGTTTTCTTTTACCACAATGTCTACTTCCTCTTAATCTCCTTCCCTGATTCTTTCTCATCTTTTCAATTCTTGGTCCTTGATGCCCTAGCTCAGCCCAAGTATCTGTTTCCTAGCTGCACTTACTCCCTAGTTGATGATCTCTTTTGGTTCTGATTTTTAAGCATAGTAGATACACTGATGGCTTCTAAATCTCTTCGTCCATCCTAGAACCCTCCAAGATATCCACTTAGGTATCTTATGGGAGTTGTCCCAAGCTGAGTTGGGACAACTTGTCCCAAGTTCAGTTGTCCCAAGCTCAACTTTTGATTTCCTCCCATGCCCAAACTTGCTTTTCACATAATCCTCTCCGTTTTAGTTAAGAGATATTTTACCATTACAGTTGCACTGGCCCCAAACCTGGAAACCACTCCTTATTCTTCTCCTTCTCTCATACCCTCTATCTAAACCATCAGCAAATCCTGTCATGTCTTCAGAATATACCCAGCATTCAACCACTTCTCACCAGCTCCCCCAACTGCTCTCCTGGGCCAACATTGCTGATTGGATTGTTGCAATAGCCTCTCAATTGGAGCCCTCAAATACACTCCCAGGTTTATGGGGCTACATTTGCCTTTTGGGTCCTCCTCTGCCTTCTCCACTGAAAGCACTGACTGATGCCATTGCCATCTCATTTCCCAACAGCACTGGCTGTCTCAGCCTCCCCAAAGGTAAGAGACGGGCTCCCACACAGCCTCTTCTGTGCCTACCACCCCAGATGCCAAAGCAGCTCACACTGCATTTAAGGGCTTCACGTCTTATAGTGAAAGGCTGACTTCTTACAGGATGTAGAGTGACTGACTTCTCCTTTGTCACATAACTAACACTCTTCCTGTATTTGCTCACTCCCTACCACCCATTTTAGTTTCCCAGAAAATGGCAAGAACAGGGCTTTTTACAGAGAACACCAGGAACATTTCTGCCTTGTACTGTTGGGACTTTACGCTCCATCTACAAGTGAAGTTCTTCCTCTTTCTGTGCACACTGGTTGTCAAGAAATTTTCATCAGTGCTCACATGTTACTACTGTGGACAGGCCTACATGGTTTTTCACCCTATCCTATAGAATTGAAAGATGAAATTTGTGTTGTCGTAAGCCATTAAAGGTGTCATTATTTATTACGGCAGAATAGAAAACTTATACAAACACTTACTTAAAAAACTTCAATCCCACATTGTCAGTGATTTTAAGAACTAGAGAACTTACACAGACCATTATGTCATACTAACTAAATCTTGTTTCCCGCAGCATAATTGCTCCTATGCATTTTACAGGTAAGTATCCTTGCATGATTTATTGCAGATAGAATCATACATCGAGTTTAATGTCAGTATTTATTTATCTTTGAATAGAAATAAATCAAAATGATTTCTTTAAATAAACAAAACGACAATTTACACGATGTTTTTATATATGTACTCTGTTGGTTATCTAGAGTTAGGGAGAAAAAGAATTCATTATTCTCTCCTTCCTTCCATGATAAGAATTTATTTCATTTTCTCTAGAGGGATAGCCTTCATTGATTGTTTTTGGCTATTCAAGGTCCATTGAGCAGATACGTGATTCATCCAACCCAATCCACATCACTGAGAAAGGATGTGGGTAAGTTTTCCAAAGGAAATTCATGATTTTTGTCCCCAGAAAGAGGATAAGTAGATGCTAGGCTGAAAATAACAGATATTCAGGAAAGTATATCCATTGCTGTTCAAAATATACCCATATACCTACTTTTTCATACAGAAAACTTACTCAAAGGGAAAAAGCTCAATCCTGGATCCCTTTTTAAGCTGCGATATAACTGACTTGGTCATTTTAAGATGTAATACCTGCGTGTCTGTCAGTAAATGCCTAAATTACAAATTTGCCCACCCCTAGTTTAGCCAATGCACTGTAGTAAGTATGTGATGTAAAACTCCTCTTTGGAGAAGAAAACATTGGTGAATAACACACAGTGGTCATATATCTGTGGCAGTCATCATATCCTGCAGGGAAGTAGGAATTTTGATCTCTTGCAGAGGAGGGGATTCCTTGGTCAGTCATTCTGGTATTCCCCGGTGTTCTTTTCCCCTTTCCTTCTGGGCCATGTTTAAGAGGGTTGCTGGCCAAAATTCTCTTTCTGTGTGTGGGTTGGACCTCCTTAGCCCACTAAATGACATCATGTGAGCTCAAGGACTTGGGTCCCCTTAGGTGTTAAAGGAACAAACAACAGACAAGCTTATGATTTGTTTTGTTTCATTTTTTTTTTTTCAATACAATTAAATGCTTAGTAGGCTATTTATTTATTTTCTTCTTTCCAATCAGAGAGATTGGCGAGCTATAGTCTCTGAGTCCAGACTCTAATATGGGAATTGCAGTTGGTTTGTAATAAGTCACCACCGACAGTTTTCTATCCAGTCCTCTCGTCCTCACTTCTACAGCTTTCTTTCTTTTTCTTTTCTTTCTTTCTGTCTTTCTTTCTTTCTTTCTTTCTTTTTTTTTTTTTTTTTTTTTTTGAGACAGAGTCTCACGCTGTCACCCTGGGTAAAGCGCTGTGCCATCAAAGTGCACAGCAACCTCAAACTCTTGGGCTCAGGCAATTCTCCTGCCTCATTCTCCCAAGTACCTGGGACTACAGGCGCCCATCACAACACCTGGCTAGATTTTTATGTTTAGTAGAGATGAGGTCTTCCTCTTGCTCAGGCTGGTCTGGAACACCTGGAGCTCAAGCAGTCTACCCACCTCCTCCTCCCAGAGTGCTAGGATTACAGATGTGAGCCACCACACCCAGCATGGACACTTGGATTATTTTCATTTTGGGGGCATCACAATATTCCTATTGATAAGTTCTTTTATAGATACTTTATTTCTATACTTTATTTCTCTTGGGTAAATACTTAAGACTTAATGAGTGGGTCACATGGGAGGTATGTTTAACTTTTTTAAAAATTGATAAAATGCTTTCCCAAGGTTTTGTACTATTTCATATGCCTATTCTGGTTGTTCCACCTCCTTGCCACCATATGGTATGGTCATTTTTTAAAATTTTAAACATTCTAATGTATAGGCATCTATTGTAGTTTAAATTTACATTTCCCTCATTACTATGAGAAATACTTATTTGCCATCTATATGTATTTTTCAGTAAAGTATTTTTAAAAATTGTCTCATTGTTTCTTATTTTTTTCTTAATATCACATTTAAGGAGTTTTTAAACATGATCTGTAATAAAGTCTGTTATCAGATACTTGATATGTAAACATTTTTTTCCAAATCTGCAGTTTTGTAAATTATTTTCTTAGCAGTATCTTTCAAAGAGCACAAATATTTATTTGTGATGAAGTCTAATTTATCAGTATTTTCTTTCACAAATTGTGCTTTCAGTCTTGTGTGTAAGAAATCTTTGTCTAACACAAGAGCATGAAGATCTTTTTTTCCTATGTTTTCTTCTAGAAGCTTTATAGTTATTCTTTTTACATTTAGATATATGATCCATTTTGTGTTAATTTTTATAAACATGAGAGGTATGGATCCACATTCATGTTTGTTTCAGTAGTTTCAAAACCATTTGCTGAAAAGACTATCTTTTCTGCACTAAATTGCTTGTGTTAAAAATCAAGTGTTCATAAATGTGTGGATTTATTTTTGTGGGTCTTTATTCTGTCCCATTGATCTATAGGCCTGTCTTTATGCCACTACCAAACTGCTTTGTTGCTGAGCATTATAAGAGTTGAAGCGAGGAAGTGTGATTCTCTGCAATTTAAACTTATTTGTCAAAGTTGTTTTGGTTATTCAAGGTACTTTGAATTGCCAGATAAATTTTATAATTAGTTTCTCAATTTTTACTAAAAATAAAATCTGACAAGATTTTTACTGACATTGCATTGAATCCATAAATTAATTTGGGGAAAATTAAGATCTTAGTATTGAATTTTACAATTCATAAACACAGGTTATCTCTGCAGTTACTAAATTTTCATTGAAACATTCTCACAGCAATTTTTTTTTTTTTCAGTACACAGGTATTGTGCACCTTCTGTGAGACTTATCCCTAGGTATTTCACATTTAGTACTATTTGAAATGGTATTTTACTAAATTAAACTTCAGTTTCCATTTGCATCTTGCCACCTTACTAGACTTATTAGCTTTGGTAACTATTTTGTAACTTCCATAAGATTCCCCACATAGAGATTCATGTCACCTGCAAATAGAGACCATTATAATTCCTCCATTCTAATCTGGATTCTCTCCCCTCCCTCCCATTCTTTCTACCTCCCCTTCCTTCTTTTCCTTTCTTTTCTCCTTCCTCGCTTCTTCCTCTCCTCAAGTCCTCTCTCCTCCCCTCTCCTTCCCTTTCTCCTTTCTTGCAGTGATTAGAAACATTTAGAAAAATGTTGAATATAAGCAGTGAGGGCAGATATCCTTACCTTTTTCTTGATTACAGGGGAAAACTGAATCTTTCACCATTTCCAATCTTGAACAGGTTGAAGAACTTCCCTGCTAGTCTAACTTTAATGAGATTTTTTTTTTTTTTAAATCAGGAAGGTATGTTGAATTTTTTTCAAATACTTTTTCTGCCTCTATTCAGATGACCAAATGGTTTACTTTTTTAATTAGTTAATATTACAGTTTACATTGAGTTACCGTATATACTCGGGTCATTTGATTGATACAGGTTATTTGATTCGATGGGCGGGCACCTAATCAAATGCACGTAGTCTCCAGTCGTCTTCTGCTGTCTGCTTGAGGGGGCGGTGCTTCAGCTCAGTCCACAAGTTGCGGCTGAGCTGAAGGGGTAGGCGGCTGAACTGAACTGTATTCCATTGAACTATTTAACCCACAACTACATAACCCACAGCTTGATTACCTGTTAAGCTACGGTTTTCTGCACTTTATTTAAAGTTTTAAAGTTGTTGTTGAAAGTTTACAGTTTTTCTTTAGCAATAAATATTGAAAAGCATTTAACCTACTGATTCCTCAATTATTGTAATTGTTTTGGGTATATATTTTTATTTTTGAAATTTACCAGTGGCTGCTGCATTTTCCACCTTGGCTTATACTCCAGTCACTAAGTTTTCCCAGTTTTTAGGGTAAAATTAAGGGGGTTGGCTTATACTCGGGTTGGCTCATACTCAAGTATATGCGGTACTTAATATGATGAGATTTCAATTATTAATATTTATGCACTCAACCAGAATGCACCTCAATTTATAAGAGAAACTCTAACAGATGTGAACAACTTGATTTCCTCCAGCTCCATAATAGTTGGAGATTTCAACACTCCTTTGGCAGTGTTGGATCGATCCTCCAATAAGAAGCTGAGCAAAGAAATTTTAGATTTAAACCTAACCATCCAACATTTGGATTTAGCAGACATCTACAGAAAACATTTCATCCCAACAAAACTGAATACACATACTTCTCATGGGCCCACGGAACATACTCCAAAATTGATCACATCTCAGGTCACAAGTCTAACCTCAGTAAATTTAAAGGAATATAAATTATTCCTTGCATCTTCCCGGACCACCAGGGAATAAAAGTTGAACTCAGTAACAACAGGAATCTGTATACTCATACAAACACATGAAAGTTAAATAACCTTATGCTGAATGATAGCTGGGTCATAGATGAGATTAAGAAGGAAATTACCAAATTTTTGGAACAAAACGACAATGAAGACATGAATTATCAGAACCTGTGGGATACCACAAAGGCAGTTCTAAGAGGGAAATTTATAGCACCGCAAGCCTTCCTCACAAGAACGGAAAGAGAGGAAGTTAATAACCTAATGGGATATCTCAAGCAACTAGAAAAGGAAGAACATTTCAACCCCAAATCCAGTATAAGAAAAGAAATAACCAAAATTAGAGCAGAATTAAATGAAATTGAAAACAAAAGAATTATACAACAGATCAATAAATCAAAAAGTTGGTTTTTTGAAAAGGTCAATAAAATAGATAAACCTTTGGCTAACCTAACCAGGAA
>CAUYPK010080427.1:0-14854 GCA_963574355.1 Loris lydekkerianus
GCTATAACCCAACTATACCACAAGACTATGAGGAAAGGACCAAGGAAGGGGAAGGGAGTGGGGAGGTTTGGGTGGAGGGAGGGTGATGGGTTGGGCCACATCTATGGTGCATATTTTTATCTATAATAAAAAATAAATAAATAAATAAATAATTTAAAAAAAAATTTATTTTGGGAAGGGGGAAGAGGTGGGGTGGGGGAGAGGAGGAGGGAATATAGAGAATCAAAGAAAGACTGAGTATCAGTTCAAGAGGTTTAACACCCAAATAAGAGGAGTTCCAGAAAGTGAAATCAGAGAAAATTGGAGAAGAAAATCAAATTGTGAGGAAACACAAATCTCTAAACTGAAATGACCCATCAGAGGACCCATTTCAATTATTAATTTACCTAAAGAATCCATAAAAAACAACTGAAAAAACCACCATCAGAAATAGTGAGGTGGCTAGATACCATATCAACATACAAAAATCATGCAAAAAAAATGGGGAAAAATTTTATACTTGCCACCTCTCAAACTCATTTAATCAAACTCCTCTTCCCCCAATGAAATGTAGTATTATGGACATTTGTGTTTCTGTGGTTTTTTCTCATTACTCTCTCAGTTACCTAGGCCATATGCCATACATTAGAGTTATTCTTTAATTTTCCCTCTTTCCATATACAAACAGCCACCAAATTTTATAGATTATTCCCAAACATGCTTCTTGAATACATTCTTTCTGATAGTACTTAGTACAATACCCCAAACTGTCATCTACATCACACAATACCGAGTCTTCCTCCTATACTTTGATCTAAAATAGTGACTGGAAATATAAAAATACTAGAATTCCCAGACTTGGAGCAAGGGGTGGCCATATGACACGGGTCAGATCAAGGAGTCACAGGCATAGTCCCTGGGGTAACTGCTGGTTTTCAACAGAATCTCAGAGAGCCAGAAACAAGGGAGTAGTATCTTCAAAGTGCTGAAACAAGCAAACAAAAACAAAATGAAAAACAACCTATAAGCCAATAAAATACTCTTTGAAACTAGAACTGAAATAAAGGGAGATCCTCAGGCTAAAGAAAAATGACATCAGATAGAAGCACATAACTTCTGAGGTGGGAGGATTACTTTAGCTCAGGAGTTCCAGACCAGCCTGAGCAAGAGTGAGACCCCGTCTCCAGTAAAAATAGAAAAACTGAGGCAAGAGGATAGCTTGAGCCAAAGAGTTTGAGGTTGCTGTTAGCTATGATTATACCACCACCTCTCTACCCAGGGTGACAGCTTAAGACTGTCTCAAAAACAACAAAAAAGGAAGCACACAACTTCAGGAACACATAAAGAGCAGACGTGATAAATATTTTTTAAAAATTGATTGCTTTTAAAACAGTAATAATGTTTTGTGAAATTTGCAATATATACAGAAGTAAAACATATCACATCAATAACAAAAAAAGGGGTTGGGCACAGTGGCTCATGCCTGTAATCCTACCACTCTGGGAGGCCAAGGCAGGTAGATTACTTGAGCTCAGCAGTTTTAGACCAGCCTGAGGAAGAGTGAGACCCCATATGTACTAAGAAAAGAAAAACTAGCTGGGTGTTGTGGTGGGTGCCTGTAGTCCCAGCTCCTCAAGAAGCTGAGGCAGGAGGATCCCTCGAGCCCAGGAGTTTAAGGTTGCTGTGAGCTATGATGATGCCACACCACTCTACCCAGAGCAACAGTGAGACTCTGAGAAAAAAAAAAAAAGGAAAGGAAAGAGAAAGAAAGTAAAGGAAGAAATTAATTAACAAGTGAAAAACTATGGGTGGCGCCTGCGGCTCAAGGAATAAGGCGCCAGCTCCATATACCAGGGGTGGTGGGTTGAAGCCCAGCTCTTGCCAAAATTGAAAAAAAAAAAAAAGTGAACAAATTAAAAAAATTAAGGGAAGAATGCTGAATGTTCCCAGGTATGTAGACTCTAGGAAAAGAGATTGGTACTGCCCAAGAGCTAAAAGAAGGGCAGGAGAGAAAAACCACCACGGGAGCTTGTTGGTCAGGATAGGTACCTGATATATCATACAAAAGCTTTCCGCAGATCTAACTTAATCCACTCTCAAACTTTCACTTTCCACGCTTCACCCACAACCAAACATTGACCATGTTCAGAACTGTCTGCAAACCACACTTAAAGACAACTCTATAGTTCAGTCCACTACAGGATCTTCTGCCCTAAAGTAACAAGCCTTTCCTATGTTGTAGGATATTCTGAATAAAAAATATTATAACAAATGTACTAAGCTTGTCCTCTAATTAAAATAACATTAAATGAGCTCCAAAAATATGAAAAATTAGGTCCACCCTGTATTTCCATCTTTGTTTAGAGTTTCAGAAGTTTTACCAGAAACGTCATCCCAGATGTCAGTCAGATTTACAACACTAGATGGCAGCACTTGCCTGATTATCAGGTCACAAACAAAAGTCATCCCGTCACTGTCTTTTCAGATGTCAAAAGCAATCAGAGTTCAAAACAGAAAATCCTATGAAGTGACACCAGCAGCTTAATTTTGTTTATGAATTCAAAATAACATAAACATTATTACTTTTTATCAGTCAGTACAACTAAATTAAGCATGTGTTTAGCTATGTGAGAGAGAAAAGATCCATTAGGTCAGAAAGATTTTAATTAAAACCATTAGGGTTCAATGCGCAGTGCCTGTGGCTCAGTAGGTAGGGCACCAGCCCCATATACCGAGGGTGGCGCTTCTAACCTGGCCCCAGCCAAACTGCAACAACAACAACAAAATAGCTGGGCGTTGTGGTGGGCGCCAGTATTCCCAGCTACTCGGGAGGCTGAGGGAAAAGAGTCACCTAAACCCAAGAGTTAGGGGTTGCTGTGAGCTGTGACACCATAGCACTATATTGAGGGCAACAAAGTGAGAATCTGTCTCTTAAAAAAAAAAAAACATTATGGCTCCTGTAAGACCCAGGACAGAATGTAGACACTACCTAAAGAATCTGGGCAACCCTGCTTTCATCCTGGAGGCCCCCCTAACCCAGTTAGCAAGTCAAGCCAGGATTCTCCCAACACTGTTTCCCTCCAGCCAGGCAAGCCATTGCCTCCTCAGGAACAGACACTCAGAGGTCTCTGAGAAAGCCAGTGATCCAAAAGCTGTATAGCCCCGGTCTCTGCTTCAAGGTCCCACCACAGGGGCCTGGCTTCTATACAACCTTGCTGCACGAAATCCAAGTGATTACTTGAGACATAGAGTAACATCATCTTTCTGCAGGTCTTTTTAATACACATTTATTTTCATAGGCATCGTCTCATTTAATTTTCATAATGATGTAAACCAATGTCTTTCAACATTTTTTATTTCTCAGCACACTTGAACATTGTGGAACCTAGAGTTAAACTTCCAAAGCACACTTAAATTATGTTGATAAAAAAAAAAAAATGTATTTACTGTGCTTTGAACTTCTTTCAAAAATAATTTAATTAATGGGCAGCACCCGTAGCTCAGTGAGTAGGGCCCCAGCCACCGACACCAGGGTTGGCGGGTTCAAGCCTGGCCCAGGCCTGCTAAACAACAATGGCAACTGCAACCAAAAAATAACCGGGCGTTGTGGTGAGCACCTGTAGTCCCAGCTACTCAGTAGGCTGAGGCAAGAGAATCACTTAAGCCCAAGAGTTTGAGGTTGCTGTGAGCTGTGATGCAACAGAACTCTACAGAAGGGCTCTACAGTGAGACTCTGCCTCAAAAAAAAGAAAAGAATTTAATTAATGATTTTTAAATTTTTTCACAGCATACCAGTTGAAAATCAGTGCTATCAAGCAATCATCAGTATCCACATTTGACAAATGAGTACTAAGGTTCAGACATACTGAGTGTCCTGCAAGGGGTCACAATGGCTGAGCTGGATAGAGTCCAGGTCTTCTTGGCTCTAAATTCAGGGGGACCTTTACCTCACAATATTTAGTTGACAAAGTACTTGTAGTTGACCACTGTATCCCCAAAGATAAATTCTGCCACAACCCCTACCCTCAGCCCACACAGTTCCCTCTCAACATCCTCTTATTTTCTTCCAAAATGACTTAATATATTGTCTCCTTCTTCCTCCCTCAGAATGAACTCAGGTTCATTTTGAATATATCTTCTTTTTTACTTTTTTTATTTTTTTGAGGCAGAGCCTGAAGCTGTTGCCCTGGACAGAGTGCCGTGGTATCATGGCTCACAGCAACCTCAACTCCTGGGCTTAAGCGATTCTCTTGCCTCAGCCTCCCAAGTGGCTGGGACTACAGAAGCCTGCCACAACGCCCAGCTATTTTTTGGTTGTAGTTGTCTTTGTTTGGCAGTCCCCGGCCGGGTTTGAACCCGCCAGCTCTAGTGTATGTGGCTGGTGCATTAGCCCCTTGAGCTACAGGCGCCACCTTTCAATATATCTTCTAAACATATGTTCCACCATGGAATCCCCAGCACCCACAGCAGTATCTGTAACATAGCAGGTAAGCAATAAAAATGGAATGAGTGAATGGTTTCTGGGACATAAAGCACATTCAAAGGTCTCAAACCTACAGCATGCCCAGAATGGCCGTACGGGGCTATGCAAAAATGCATTTTGGAGAGTCATGGCTGGACTCAAACTCAATCCAATGCTAACATCCTTCCTGAGGTGCATCTTCCAGAAGACATGACATCTTCATTTCTGTGCATCATCACATCATGTGTGGCTCTAGAAAAACTTAATTGTATTTTTCTTGTGAACATTTTTATTTTCAAGATATCCTCAATGTTTTCTCACATATAGCTTTAGCTTCACACTTACTGTTAAATTAAAATACACACACATACACATTCACACACACACATGTGCCCTTAGTAAGAGCCTATAATTTGCAAATCACTGTTTGATGTAGTTAGACATAAAAAGTAGTTTGATTTTTAGGGTGGTGCCTGTGGCTCAAAGGGGTAGGGCACCGGCCCTATATGCTGAAGGTGGCAGGTTCAAAACCAGCCCTTGCCAAAAACTGCAAAAAAAAAAAGTAATTTGATTTTTAAAAGGAAGTAACGTGGCCAGGTGAGGTAGCTCACACCTGTAATCCTAGCACTCTGGGAGGCTGAAGAAAGTGGACTTCCTGAGCTCAGGAGTTTGAGACCAGCCTAAACAAGAGCATAAAATAGAAAAATTAGCTGGCTATTGTGGTGGGTGCCTATAGTCCCAGCTACTCAGGAGGCTGAGGCAAGAGGATCGCTTGAGCCCAGAAGTTTGAGGTTGCTGTGAGCTGTGATGCCATGGCACTCTACCCAGGGTGACATAGTAAGACTCTGTCTCAAAGGAAAAAAAGAAATAAGTAATTTGATAGTAGGGACTCTGGCTTAAGTATCTTACAAATGGGTTAGAACAAAACACCAGTGAAGAGGCAAGCAAAGAGAACAGGATCAAAATAATAGTCCAACATAAAATATCATCTCAAGATAGCAGAAGATAAATAGCCAAATTAAATACAAATAAATGATTTGATATTTTAAAAAATCACAGGAAGGAAAACCTTGAAGGTGGGCTAGAACAGAAAGACTTCAGTGAAGATGATGAATTTGAAGTCGCCCTTGAAAATTCAGTAGAATTTATAAAATCACAAAGAACAAGAAAGGTCATGAAAGTTCCAGCAAACTAGTTTTGCTAAAGAGACTATGTTTTAGTGAGTAATCAGAAGTAACAACACAGAATGAGGTCAACTCAATAAGAACCCTTAATGCCAGGATGAAGTCTGAGATTTATTTTATAGGCAGGAGGAGCCACTTGAAAGTTTGACACAGGCCTTTCACAGTATGGAGGCAGTGTTTTAGCACCATTATTCTGGCATTGTGTGAGCCCAGTTAGGAAGAAGCTGTCACTCAATAATCCCCTCAGTGTCTCCCTCTAGGGGGCTTTTCTTTTCTTTTTCTCTTTTCTTATCTTTTCTCTCTCTCTTTTTTTTTTTTTTTTTTTTTTTTGTATATAAGATTTGAAGACGGAGTTATTGAGAGGTTAAGAACTGAAAATGAAAGATTATTCTGAGATGTGAACCGAAGGAATCGGAGTCCAGGTTCTGTGTGGGCAACGTGGCTTTTGTTAACTTGGGTGAGAGCAGGCTGAGTCCGAAAAAAAGTCAGCACATGGGTTAAACTGGATGAAAATATTAGAGTTCAGAGGGGGCCGGGCACAGTGGCTCATACCTGTAATCTCAGAACTCTGGGAGGCCAAGGAGGGTGGCTTGCCTGCACTAACAGGTTCGACACCAGCCTGAGCAAGTGCGAGACCTCATCTCTAAAACACTAGCTGAGTGTTGTGGTGGGCATCTATAATCCCAGCTACTTGGGAGGCTGAGGCAAGAGAATCACTTGAGCCCAAGATTTAGAGGTTGCTGTGAGCTATGACACCACAGCACTCTACCAAGGGTGACAAAGTGAGACTTGTTTCAAAAGAGAAACAACAAGAGTTCGGAGGGGTAGGGATTGGCACATTCATGCCTTCCTGGGCAGGGCATTCTTTCCTGAGCCGGACAGTTCCATCTGGGCAGGCCCCTACAGGTTCTATGTGGACAGGTCCCTGCATTCTGCCCTATCAGTTATCCTCCAACAATAGCTTCTGGATGAACATCTCCATGTTGTCCACTGCTGCACACATCTTGTTTCATTGGAAGAAACCATAGATAACCAGATCACGGCTGATGCTGAGACTGAACAAGATAAGGCCAGTATCCCCTGGGCAAGCAGGAGGCACTCCGCACCCTCCTCCCTATATTCATACTAAATGCCAGCATCTCCAGGCTCCCTCATTTTGTTCCCTT
This sequence comes from Loris lydekkerianus, assembly GCA_963574355.1. NCBI lineage: Eukaryota > Metazoa > Chordata > Mammalia > Primates > Lorisidae > Loris > Loris lydekkerianus. Next base: position 6,792 of record CAUYPK010080427.1, read on the forward strand.
CACATCCATTTGTTAAACTTTTTTCTGAGATCTGCGAGCAAAACGTAAAGATCCTCTTGCTATTCCTTCCCTGGTACCTGCCATCAGAGTTCACGCTATTAGGTCCTATGACTTTGGGGCTTTCCTTTTTTGGCTATGACAGCAAAAGAAGATGGCTCTTTATAGCTGAGACAAAGGCCAATGTTTTCATCTCTGCCTGTGCTCACTTTGTTTCTTTTAGAGCTTCATGCCCTCAGGCAGACTAGGGTAAGGAGAGAGAAGACTGCTGAAATGCTATTGCTCTGTGATGACAATAAATTGTTTTTACTCTTCAAAGCACTGTAAATGCAGAGGCAAGTCTGTACAGGCTCTTCTGCTAGCACATTCTACAAAACATCATCTTGAGGGGCAGTGCCTATGGCTCAGTGAGTAGGACGTCAGTCCCATATACCGAGGGTGGTGGGTTCAAACCTGGCCCCGGCCAAAATGCAACAACAAAAAAAAAATAAAATAAAAAATAAAAATGTAAAAAAAAGCAGCAGCTTGAGAAAGAAGTTTAAAACACACCTAAAACATAAAGCTCCCATTCTGTTTGGCATAAAATACACCCACCTGCAGCAAACTAGGAGACTGCAACCCTAACAGTTCAAGCAGCTGCTCAAATATCTAATATCTCCAAATAAAATATTTTGGGAGGAAAGAATCTAATATGGGGAGGGGATCTTATGTGCCAGGCTTTCTTCTAAGCAGTTCTCAACATTATTCATTTAATCTTCAAAACAACCGTTCTGGATGAGTATTATCCCTATTTCATATATGAAGAAACAAAAGTTAAAGAATGTTTACCAGGACGGATATGGCGGCTGATGCCTGTAATCTTAGCACTCTGGGAGGCCAACGAGAGTGGATTGCTTGATCTCAGGAGTTTGAGACCAGCCTGAGCAAGAGTGAGACCCCTGTCTCTACTAAAAATGAAAAACTAAGGCTCAGAGCCTGTAGCACAGTGGTTATAGCACCAGCCACATGCACTAAGGCTGGCCGGTTTGACCCTGGCCAAAGCCAGCTAAATAATGACAACTGCAACAAGAAAATAGCCGGGCGTTGTGGCAGGTGCCTGTAGTCCCAGCTAATTGGGAGGCTGAGGCAGGAGAATTGCTTGAGCCCAAGAGTTTGAGGTTGCTGTGAGCTGTGATGCCACAGCACTCTACCAAGGGTGACAAAAGTGAGACTCTGTCTCAAAAAAAAAGAAATAAAAATTTAAAAACAATTGTTTAAAAACAAACTAGAAGGCTCGGTGCCCATAACACAGTGGTTATGGCACCAGCCACAAGCACCAAGGCTGGCAGGTTCAAACCCAACCTGGGCCAGGTAAACAACAATAACAACTGCAACAAAAAATAGCCAGGAGTTGTGGCAGGCACCTATAATCCCAGCTACTTGGGAGGCTTAGGCAAGAGAATGGCTTAAGCCCAAGAATTTGAGGTTGCTATGAGCTGTGATGCCACAGCACTCTACTGAGGGTGACATAGTGAGTCTCTGTCTTAAAAAAAAAAAAAACAGAACCAACTAGCAGTAAGTGCCAAAGCTAAACACACACAGACCTGATGACCTAGCAATTCTCTTCCCAAGTAAATACCCAACAGAAATACGTATATAGTGTGTTCATCAAAAAACAGGTATAGGGTGGCACCTGTGGCTCAGTGAGTAGGGTGTCAGCCCCCTATACCAAGGATGGTGGGTTCAAACACAGCCCCGGCCAAACTGCAACAAAAAAATATCTGGGCGTTGTAGCAGGCGCCTGTAGTCCCAGCTACTCGGGAGGCTGAGGCAAGAGAATCACCTAAACCTAAGAGCTGGAGGTTGCCGTGAGCTGTGACGCCACGGTATTCTACCGAGGGTAACAAAGTGAGACTCTGTCTCTAAAAAAAAAAAGGAAAAAGAAAAAGCAGGTGGCTTGGCTCCTGTGGCTCAAAAGCAGCTAAGGCACCAGCCACATACATCTGAGCTGGTGGGTTCAAATCCAGCCCAGGCCCGCCAAACAACAATGACAGCTGCAACCAAAAAAATAGCCAGGTGTTGTGGCGGGAGGGCACCTGTAGTCCCAGCTACTTGGGAGGCGGAGGCAGGAGAATCACTTGAGCCCAGGAGTTGAAGGTTGCTGTGAGCTGTGATGCCATAGCACTCTACCCAGGGCAACAGCTTGAGGCTCTGTCTCAAAAAACAACAACAACAACAACAACAAACAGGTATAATGGGCAGCACCTGTGGCTCAGTGGGTAGGGCACTCCAGCCCCATATACGGAGGGTGGCAGGTTCGAACCCGGCCCTAGCCAAAATGCAACCAAAAAATAGCCAAGCGTTGTGGAAGGCACCTGCAGTCCCAGCTACTCGGTAGGCTGAGGCAAGAGAATTACCTAAGCCCAGGAGTTCCAGGTTGCTGTGAGCTGTGTGATGCCACAGCACTCTAATGAGGACAATAAAGTAAGACTCTGTCTCTAAGAAAAAAAGACCAGGTATAATGACCAAAGCAGCACTACTTATACCAGTCAAAACCCAAAATGAGCATAACCCAAATTTCCATCTACAACAGAAGGGATAAAATATTTATACCAAAAAAAAAACATAAATAGCAATGAGAATGAACAAACTCCAAGTACACACATGTAGGACTCCCAGACACATAATCTTCAGTGAAAGGAACTGGGAACCAAAGAACACACACATCCTAAGAGTCCATCTATGTGAAGCTCAAAAATAGGTCAAATGTATCAGTCCTGTGTAAAGATAGAGATTTGCTGGCTGGGGATGGCAAGGAGCAGATAAAACCAGAAGAGGTCAGACGCCGTAGCACAGACAAGGCAGGGACAATAATTGCAGTACTCGTATTTCTCACCACCATCCCTTCACATTGGGAGGGAAAAAACTAAGAAAAAAGTCAGTTTCACTAAGAATGCTCTTTTTATATATTTTTTTATTTTTATTTATTTATTTTTTTTTTTTGTAGAGACAGAGTTTCACTTTATGGCTCTCGGTAGAGTGCCATGGCATCACACAGCTCACAGCAACCTCCAGCTCCTGGGCTTAAGTGATTCTCTTGCCTCAGCCTCCCAAGTAGCTGGGACTACAGGCGCCCACCACAACACCTGGCTATTTTTTTGCTGCAGTTCGGCCAGGGCAGGGTTTGAACCTGCCACCCTTGGCATATGGGGCCGGCACCTTACTGACTGAGCCACAGGTGCCACCCCTTTTTATTTTTTTGAGACAGAGTCTCACTCTGTCACCCTGGATAGAGTCACAGAAATCTCAAACTCTTGGGCTTGAGTGATGCTCTTGCCTCAGTTTTTCTATTTTTAGTAGAGACAGAGTCTTGCTCTTGCTCAGGCTGGTTTTGAACTGCTGAGTTCAAACAATCCACCCTCCTTGGCCTCCCAGAGTGGTAGAATTACAGGCATGAACCACCGCACCTGGCCACACAGAATGGTCTTGATGAAGCAGTTAAAAATATTAACTTTATTCAATGTTACCTTTGAGTATGCAGCTACTATTCTAAGATATGTAATATGTGATAAAATGGAGAGTAGAAAGTACGCATGAAGCACTTCTGTCAAATAGTGAAGTACAGTGGGTATCTCAAGGAAAACACTTGTGTGAGCATGTGAGTTGTAAGCTGACCTAGACACTCTTTTTTTTTTTATAGAGACAGAGTCACACTTTATAGCCCTTTGGTAGAGTGCTATGGCAGCACAGCTCACAGCAACCTCCAGCTCTTGGGCTTAGGCGATTCTCTTGCCTCAGCCTCCCGAGTAGCTGGGACTACAGGCGCCTGCCACATGCCCAGCTATTTTTTTGTTGCAGTTTGGCTGGGGCTGGGTTTGAACCCTCCACCCTCGGCATATGGGGCTGGCGCCCTACTCACTGAGCCACAGGCGCCCCCCTAAACACTCTTTTGATAGAATGTCATTTTTACTTAAAAAAAATTGACGGGCGACTATGGCTCAGTGGTCCCATATACCGAGGGTGGCAAATTCAAACCTGGCCCTAGCCAAACTGCAACAAAAACAATAGCCGGGTGTTGTGGTGGGCACCTGTAGTCCCAGCTACTCGGGAGGCTGAGGCAAGAGAATCACCTAAGACCAAGAGCCGGAGATTGCTGTGAGCTGTGATGTCACCACACTCTATTGAGGGCAATAAAGTGAGACTCTGTCTCTAAAAAAAAAAAAGATTGACAAACTGCAGTTGTTACATCTTGTATATTTGGCACATACTGTCTCAAAAATGAACTAAGTAAGCCCATCACATCAAGGAAAAAACTGACAATATTAGTTGGTGATGATAATATCCAAGCTCTCAGCAAAAATTATTTTGGAAAACTTATACCCAACATAATGAGCTTGATAGTTTCCCAATACATAAGGCTTTTCTGATAGTTCAGTGGTTGTATTAATAATTGTGTTGTGTATTGTTTTGAATTTTATATAAAGAAATGTATCAACATTTGGAAGATCTGCAGAACTCAACGAGCAGAGGTTTAAAACAGATGAACATGAGTGGCGCCTGTGGCTCAGTGAGTAGGGCACCAGCCCCTTATACCCAGGGTGGCAGGTTCAAACCTGGCCCTGGCCAAACTGCAATAAAAATAAATAGCCAGGTGTTGTGGTGGGCACCTGTAGTCCCAGCTACTTGGGAGGCTGAGGCAAGAAAATCACCTAAGCCCAGGAACTGGAGGTTGCTGTGAGTTGTGACACCAGGGCACTCTACCAAGGGTGACAAAGTGTCTCAAAAAAAAAAAAAAAAAAAAAAAAAAAGATAAACACACACAGACATAAAGGTCAGGGGTTGCTTGGGGCCAGAGCATGTGATGGAGCAGGGGCTGGGGTGACTGCCATGCATACGGAGTTTCATTTTGGGGTTTTGAAAATGTCCTAAAATTAGATTATGGTGATGGTTGTACAAATCTACAAATATACTAAAAATCACCCCCACTGAATACTTTAAATGAGTTGATTTGAATATGTATATATGCACCTCAAAAAATCTATAAGTAAAAATTCTACCATGATAATACTATCATGACAACTGGAGTTTAGTGTAAAAAAAAAAAACAAAAAAAAAAACAGCTTACCAACCCATAGCTGACTCCTGTTTTAGCCTAACAATGCCCCATTGTCCTTGAGTTTCTTTTTTTTTTTTTGGAGACAGAGTCTCACTATGTCACCTTGGGTAGAGTGCTGTGACATCACAGCTCACAGCAACCTCAAACTTTTTTTTTTTTTTTGTAGAGACAGAGTCTCACTTTACCACCCTCAGTGGAGTGCCATGACGTCACAGGACTCACAGCAACCTCGAGCTCTTGGGCTTACACGATTCTCTTGCCTCAGCCTCCCAAGCAGCTGGGACTATAGGCGCCTGCCACAACGCCCGGCTATTTTTTGGTTGCAGTTTGGCTGGGGCTGGGTTTGAACCCGCCACCCTTGGTATATGGGGCCAGCGCCCTACTCACTGAGCCACAGGCGCCACTCAGCAACCTCAAACTCTTGGGCTTAAGTGATTCTCTTGCCTCAGCCTCCCAAGCAGCTGGGACTACAGGCACTCACCACAACACCCGGCTATTTTTGGTTGCAGTTGTCATTGCTTAGCAGGCTCGGGTGGGGCTTGAACCTGCTACCCTTGGTGTACGTGGCCTGCGCCCTTACTCACTGATCTAGGGGCACGGAGCCTGTCCTTGAGTTTCTTACTCTACAATATCTCTGGTATCTAGTATTTCAAAGTCTACCTTCAGTATGCTATTTTTTATTTTCCCAATATTCCCTCCTTTGTTCTGAGACAGAGTCTCACTTTGTCACCACTAACAATAAGATACTCAGCTGGGGCTACCATAATCTGAAGGCTTGACTGGGGCCGAAGGATCTGCTTCCAATCTTACTCATTTGGCTGTTGTCATAAGGCCTCAGTTCCTCCAAGAATTTCTCCATTGGCTGCCTGAGTTTCCTTGTGGCACACCAGCTGACTTCTTCCAGATCAATTAATCTGAGCAAGTGCAAGAAGAAACCTCAGTGATTTTTATGACCTAGTTTCTGGAAATTTACAACATTACTTCTACTTTATTCTATTTGTTATAAGCACATAGCTAAGACCTGCCAACACTCAAGAGAAAGAAATAGGCGCTACGTCTTGAAAAGAGAAATATCAAAGCATTTGCGGACATATTTTCAAACCGTCATAGCCTCGCAGGTACAAAAAAGACCCTCATCTCCTTCATAGGAAGACAGAGAAACTGGGGACCAGGCCCAAGACTTAATGGTCAGAACAGCCAAGTTCCAAAGAAAGATACATTCTCAATGAACCAGGTCTGCTATGCTATGTCAAGGTCAGGGCAAAGAATGGAATGGAACTATCTGGAGTGATATCCCTGAAAATCCCCAGGTTCCCCTGAACCTTCTGAGCCTACAGAAATAGCCCATTCTTCCCCATTAAGAGCTAACCTTCCCTCCTCCCTTGCTTAGAGATACTGCAGAGGCTGCTTCCCCCATTAGACACTGTTCACCCCTTGCTGCTCCATCTTAGTGAGGATGTGGGTCCTCAAGATCTGCCCTTCCTGGCCACAAGGATCTTAATCCTAAAACTGAGTTAATCTTAAAAGTAGGATTAAGTTACCTACTGCTGACACATCTGACTTGACAAGGAAGGGAGGAGACTATAACCTCAAAAGTGCCCTCACCAGACACTGGGTTTGCTGGCATCTTGCTCTTGCACTTCTCAGCCTCCAGAAGAAATGTTTGTTGTTTAAGTCACCTAGTCCACGATATTCTGTTACAGCAGCCTGAGCTAAGACAAAGGGAAAACATGCCAAATTCAGCTTTTAGATGATTCCTAAGTTCATAGTTCGACACACTTTCTTTCAGAGCATTTCCTTGACTTATTTATCCAGTAAGTATTTAGAATTTGACACCTGCTATGTGTCAGGTTTCGTCATGAATTCTGGAGACACCATCGCTCACAGTTCCTTCCTCTGAGAGGTTGCAACAAGCAATAAAACATAAAATGAGAAAACCAGTAAGCTACAGTTGAGCTCAGGAATATGAAAATTATCTTAGTGGACACGATACTGCAAGATATACAGAGTTGCAATAGGAGAGCAGCCCCAGGCCTATCAGGGACTGAGCTGGGACTGCGCCCACATTGGCAGCCAGGAACTCAATTCCTATCAGGGAAAGGAGTCTTTCTCTCTTGAGGCTCAAGGCCCTTCCCTTTAAAACAAAGCTGTAGGGTGGTGCCTGTGGCTCAAGGGGTAGGGCACCATCCCCATATACCAGGGGTGGTGGGTTCAAACCCAGCCCTGGCCAAAAACTGCAAAAATAAAATAAAATAAATAAAACGAAGCTGGAAAAGGGAGGTGCCAACTGAGCTGAATAATACCAACTTCACAGAAAACTATACGCCTGAGGAGGTGAATGAAGAACAGAGAATTCAAGCAAAGTTGAATCTGATTCTCCAATATGATCACAGAGGAAGAACAGCAAAATGTGGTTCTGGGCTTTGTCGTGCTTCTTCAAATTATAGCAGTTTATCTTAGTGGACACAATCCTGAAAGGTAAACACAGCTGTGATGGGAGAGCAGGCCTAGGCCTACTGGGAGGAAGGAGAAACATGGGGTGACAACTGTATAACTATACAACCACTGGCTGGGAGAGGAAGAGAAAACTCACCTGTAAGACTGTGCATCTAGTCCGGGCAGGGGCTCACACCTGTGATCCAAGCACTCTGGGAAGCCAAGGCAGGTGGATTTCCTGAGCTCAGGAGCTCAAGGCCTACCTAAGCAAGAGAGAAACCTCATGTCTACTAAAAATAGAAAAACTAGCTGGGCCTTATGGTGGGTGCCTATAGTCTCAACTACTTGGGAGGCTGAGGCAGGAGGATCCCTTGAGCCCAAGAGTTTGAGGTTGCTAAGACAGGGACCAAACCATTGATGTTTGTATCCCCATGACGGGTAAGACTGAAACTGCAAGAGCAGGCAACCTAAGACAGGGGCTATGTTTTTCCACCATACAAAAAACAAGAGGGAATTGTTGGGCCCTGCCATGTGC